>JAAEAF010003652.1:0-51565 GCA_011037195.1 Triatoma infestans | reverse complement strand
GTGATGATGTGTATTTGTAGTAAGTAGCACGAGCGGTGTTGTAGAAAAAGGGGCTTGTAAGTATGCAAGTTTAAAAGAGAATGAAGTATTAGTAATAATTAAGACATCACCACTGTTAACAATTAATATATTCTGTTAAAATAATAACTACAACTTATTTGATATTATACAACTTATTTAATTTATTGTGAAACTGGCACAGATATTTAGAGAGCGATTCCTGAAGTAGTGTTCCGTTGTTTCCACCTTGATATTTAGAACAAGTCTGTCCTTAAAACAATCTCTTCTCTTTGTTCGTTTAGTGCCTCCCCTGTTAGGAGAAGCGGGTAGTACAATCCAGTAACTGGACCTCTTCTACTTGGCTTGCCCTTTTGCAAGGGTATGTCACATATTTCGATAATTTTGATTTATTTATAAATTAATATATTTATATGTTTTGCATCCATCACAACGCTCAGTAAATTATATTTATTTTTTTATATACTATATTAATTGCCATTGAAATGAAAGATTTCCAACTGTCGTTAAAGTTAATCTCGTAGACATAGTGTTTACCAAGTTTCATGTCAGTTCCATGTTACCTTCACAGAGGAGAGAGGACTCCTAACTATGATGCGTCATCTATCTGCTACCATAGAAGGAGACACGGCCAAATGTAGAGTGTACATGTATTTTGTTTCTTTAATAAATGAGAATATCTTTATTTTGAAAAATAACATTTTCTTTTTGTAGATAGTAGTTGACATATGTTTTATAAGCATTACCTCTTTAATGTATCTCCTATATTTTGATACACGGCATAACTTTGAAATGTCCGTCATCTCTCGCTTAGCTTTACCCTAATATTATTTAGTTGACAGAATTGTATAATAAACTGAAATAGCACTTTAGAGGAAAACCTATCCGCCCCAAAATTACCTTTAAATGAATTTTCCCGGTGAAATGTTTCAAATTAAAGGTGTAGCTCTTTGTATGTGTAGTTTGATATAACAAGTTTGAAGAAAATTATCGGAGCCATTTTTGAGAAAATAGCAAAAAAGTGGGGGGGAAAAAAAACCATGAAGTAAAGTGGTACTTCTGGTTGAGGAGGAATTTTGATAGATAACTTATTGTCGGATTCCATTGTGATAGCTAATCGAAAAATCAAGTTTTTGAAATTTTTTTCGATTTTTCGTTTTTGAGCTAGGCTGTTCACGTACATACATATATTCGCACCATCTCCTAAAAACCAATCTTTTCGGACCCCGAGGACCTCAAAACGGATATTTCCGGTGAAAACTCGATATTCGAAAATTTGTTAAAATACTTTCTTCTAGGATGGACCTTAAAACATACATTTCCGGTGAAGTCTCAATTCCGCAAATTTGACATCAACACTTCCTGTTATAAGAGAAAATAAAATAAAAAAAAAACTAAATAAATGAGTTGTTAAGTTTATTAAATTTTTGCAAAGATAAATATGTTGAGTTAAAAACAAATTATATATATTTAAACAAGTGTTTTTTTTGTTTGTTTTTTTCAACAGAAAAAGAATAAAAATGGTTAGTAATTAGTTAAATGAATACAACACAGCATAAATCTTAAAGAATTGTTGGTCATTTCTAGAAAACAGAAGGAAAAGCGTGTTTCGTTGTGTTGTTTTGTTCCTACAGTGGATATTGTCTGTGGATCCCCCTTTCTCTGGTAGATACCTTTCTTCCTGTTCTCCACGGGTAGTGCTCTATTTTCTCTCTTATGTGAATGCTGGACAATTAGAGTGGCTAACTTTTAAATCTCCCAACTTGCTTTTGTCTCCCTTTTTTAAGAATGGGTTTCTTTATCTTTTTTTTTGCTAAAAGCGGTGTAAGGAAATATTTTTCCCAAAGTGTTATAACTGGAAAATACTGGTTACCTTTTGTAATCTTGTGATTTCTCTTTCCTTTTCTTTGCTTTTATACTACCAGAGTTATAACAAAAGAATATTACACTCTGGACATATCGCAATATGTCCCCACTTAAGCCTAGACTGTGTGTTGTTAGTGTGTGTAAACGGAGTCACGAAGAGAAATACACTGGGAGAATGAGACAGTGAGAATTGTGAAGGAGAGAAAGCTGGAAAATTGTAGCAAGAGAGAGAGAGAGAGAGAATATGAGAAACTCCAGGACTACTACAGGAATTGGAAGAGGACCATGCGGAGAGGGGAGGTAGAGTTAACCGGCAATTAGCGGCCCTTCATGAATAAAACATGTTCGCTTGGCCTGAAGACGAGACTCGCATAGCCCTACACCCAGAGAATACATTAAGGGGCTAGGAGTTAGCGCGAACAGTGAGTACACATGCCTTACTACTGGACTACACAGAAGGGAGGTGGGCACAAGACTTCCACTGACCAATTGAGCTTTGATAGGGAGCAAATGGGCCTACTGACTAACACTCTCCTATCCTACAATCAATTCATTCCCCTCTGACCTTTCCACTGACCCCCATACCATTTCGTTCATCATCCCTATTAACGTTACTAGTAAACCCTTAACACAGTTTTGATGTTCTTAACTATATTTCCAAACCCTTTGGGTTCTTTCCGTTGAAAAGCTATCCTAAGCAAATATTTACTGGGTAAAATCGTACAATGTACCCTATCAATCGCTTCATTTCTTGGTTTGTTTATTTGAAACTTATTTTCTATAATTAGATATTTATTTTCAGACATAATAGAAATATTATGTATATTATGCCTTATTAAAAATAAATTACTGTTTTATTCATGCCAAATAAGGGTTTTTAAGATCACTAAACTTTATTAATACAAAGGATAAACTAGGTTAAGAAGGGTGTTGGTACCTGAGTGGGAAAACACATGTTTCGATCTTTAAAGGGGCATATTGTACCGTTTAAAAATGGAAACATCCAACATGTGGGGATGTGTGAATTTAAACTATGTTTTTTGAAGGAGATTTACTTAATAATTAATTACCCATACTGTCTTACATGGGCGAACGCCCGAAACTGATCGATGACCGCAAAAAGAAGCAGGCTATCACGGAAAATATCTCTGACGATTATATCTGTCCAGTCAGTATTCCAACATTTTTATTATTATTATTATTATTATGCCGGGTGCCTAATGGCGTGGGACCTAAGCCTATGTGGCTTTTATCCCCCCCGATGCGCCCCCCATATTCTCTTAATTAATCTCCTCCGGTAGCTACCGGTCAGTCTACAATATCTCAAGATATCATTAAACTCCAACTCGCCCAGGCAATCCTGCGAGAGTGGTGCTCTCCCAAATACGCGAAACCTAGTACCAGCAAAACGGGGACACTGACATAAGTAGTGGTACACTGTTTCCCTGACTCTGTCGTCGCAGTTCTGACAAATGGGACCCTATGTTAAACAAGTGACTAGATACCCAAGTGTGTCCAGTCTCTACCCTTCCAACATTATAAGAAATCGTGAGTTATTTTTCGAGAAAATTCCAAAAACTCCATTAGCTATTCTGTAAAAATGCCTTCCGGCTAAGAGATTCTCTTCGGATTCCTTAGGGATTCTAGCAATGTTTCAATGTATATTTGTATTATAGAGGTGACAGAACCATATATCATACCGGCGAGATACTTTAGAGGAAACATTCTACATCAGTATACCAGCTCCCTACATTGGTCGACCCTCGCTGAAAAGTGGTTGATTGTGTTCTTTTTCCTCCCCTTATCATTCGCTGTTTCCGGTTTGGCGTATCTGTTTAAAAGTGTATGTACTGTAAAAGATTTGCTTATATGTCTAAAAGTGTTTATAGTAGTGATTTTTATGTCGAGCAAAAGTTGCATCTGTCAAGAAAGTCAAGATATTAAATGTACAAAATGCAATCCAACAGCTCCATCAAAGTCCTATCGACAAGGAGGAAGACGTGGTAGTACATCCGAACTGAGATCGGTTAAATATGATGAAGCGCGCCTTGTTCACTATGAATGGAACTTGTTGACAAACGAATTGTTCTTAAGAAAATTTGGTATTTTATCCGTCGTAGCATGCATATTTATTTTGTTCCTGACCGGTTTCGGATATTCATCCATCGTCAGAGCAAATCCATCTAGTTCGTGTAAAGAGTTCACTTCACCGTAATGTTTCTGTCCAGAAACTCGACAGATATAAACCTAGTACTTTTGTTTGTAATTTTTTCTGAATTTTTTTTTCAGGAACAGAAAAAATTGAAGTGAATCCTGTACACGATCTTGGTGAATTTACTCTGACGATGGATAAAAATCCGAAACCACTGGTCAGGAATAAAATGAATATGCATGCTACGACAGATAAAATACTAGATGATATCCAGCAAACGTGGATCCATCCACATGTTCTTGAGAACTTTGAAACTGATGCAAATTCCAGATGTGCTCAAGTCAACCAGTCAAACATCCTTGATCTGGGAGAGATTCCTGGAATGCCTTGGCAATACATACAGTTCAATCGAGGAAATAAACAACTCATTTACGAAACAATTCGTTACAATTGCGTAGACGGGTTACCCCATGTTCTATCCACGCAGCGAAATTTGAAACTTGAAAGCTTTATTAAATCTTTCAATAATCAAGTTTTTGAGAAAAAACACAGAAAAACCATCGACCTCTTCCTTATTGTGGTATCCGCACATATGTAATGGAAAATTACTGATTACCTTTTGTAATCAAGTAATATCTCTTTCCATTTTTTTTTTTCTTTTATTGATTATAATATTGATTTTTTTTTTTTTTTTTTGCTTGAAATGTCAAGCAAAGGTTGCATCTGTCAAGAAAATCAAGATATTGAATGTTCAAAATGCAATCAAGAGCTCCACGATCGACGTAGAGGAAGACGAGATAGTACTTCCAAAGAGAGCTCGGTTGGATATGATGAAGCGCACTTGTTCACTGTATTGGACCTTGTTGAAAATCGAATTGTTCCTACATAACAGACACCGAAATATTCCTGCGTTGCTATATACACATGACTGTTCATATTGCAACGCAATAAGCAACGTAATTTTTCTCTAAAAAGAACCCCAAAGAAACAATTTTTCCGGAATAATGATTCAAATAAAACTGATTTGATATTTATGTGGGCTGATGTGAAAACAGGAAAAAATGAAAAAAAAAAACATTCAGTAAACACGCACTTCCGGTTCATAGATTTTGTCCGAAATCTTCGTGTTAGTTCCTGTGATAGTACTTGAACGGAATAAGTTTTACCTTCCTGTAATTTTTTTCATTTTTGAGATATTTTATTCACAAAACACGCGCACACATGCAGTCCATTTTATCTTAGGGCATTTCCAAACATGTATCCCCGGTGAAAAACTTAATTGTTTTTATTAAGAGAGTAAAGAATGTAAAATATTGTGGGTGGTGAAAATGATTTTTTTATTTCTCTCACTAGTGTAAGAGAAAGTATCCTGATGACCTCAAATTTTCCAAATTAGGATTTCAACGGAAATACATTTTGTGCTTTCCATTGAGTACAAAAAAATATATTTTTATCAAATAATCTGTGTGTATGTATGCGTATTTTTTGTAAATGTGAAAGTACGTGAATTTGTGTGTGTATGTATATGTATTTATTATGTACGTACATGTATGTGTGTGTATTTTTTGTTATCTCTCTTACTCCGTTTTTCTTTCTCTAAGGGTTTATCTTATCTTATCTATTTATTTTTCTTCTTCTTTCTTTCTCACACTCTCTCTATGTATATATATATATAAATATATGTGAGTGTGTGAATGTGTTTGTATGTTTGTCTATGAACAAAATAATCTCATAAATGAAACATCAGAGGAAGTACAAACTTGACGACATTGCGTTTCAAATATCACACCACCATATCTGGACAAGCTTTGGGTCCTAAATCCATCAACCGGAATAGCAGCAACTTTATTGCAACTTTACCGCGCAAGTTTATTTTGTTTTCAGTTTATGGCGATTTTCTCAACAACAAAAAAATAGCTCCTATGATGTTCAATAAATTTCCAGATATTATGTGCACACATAAATGTTTTATCACTTTTATTTGAAGCTTCAGTTTATCAATAAAATGGCAATCAAGGTTTTAATGAAGCAGCAATGTTGATGTATGGTTCTATCATACGTACTTCTTCATAATGTGAAGACACCTTGAATAATTACTAGTGTTCAGGAAATTATATTCGAAAGTTGAATAGTTTAATTTTATTTTTTTAATCACCTAACTACATCTATAAGACCGAGCGTCAACGTCTTTCAAGAAGCCAACAGTGCGTACGGCAAGATAGTTAAAGGGCTTGATAGATTTATTGCTCGTCACGAATCTATTCTGACTGCGATAGGAACTTCGTTGGTGCTGCTCAGACCCTAAAAACGCTTTTTGCGTGGATTAGAGAACAGGAAACAAAGGATGCAATCCTAGGTGATTGCAAGAAAGAAATTCAATGGTTCTTCGTTCTACCCTTCGAGCCTCATCTCGGAGAGCTATGGGAAGCAGCGGTAAAGTCAGGAAAGTATCACCTTTGCAGAGTCATTAAGGATATTGTACGATATTAAGGATATTGTAAGGATCTAAGTACGATAACTATTCAAATTGAAGGCCATTCTCAATTACCGTCCTTTATGTCCCTTAAACGACAACCCAGTGTATGGCGAATACCTTACATCTGGGCCCTACCAGAAAAAGACTAATTAGGAATGAATGAGTTTTTACTTTATATCGTAAGTTTAAGCCAGGTTTAATAATGTGGCTCCTCCCAGAAATATCGAGTATTGGGGGGGAGATTAGTTTAGAGATAGGCGGAGGGAGATAGGCGGAGAGAACGAGTGGTAATAAAAATAATGGTACGTTAGAGTAGTCCTCTCCAAAATAAATAGTGGGAATTCAAAGTAATGTACACACACGCTGCACAATCTTTATTTATCAGTTCGAGATTAGACCGTTTCGCGTTTTTACTTTATTGGAGGCAGGTATGGTCGCAAGCTCGGAAATTGCCTTTGGTTTGGAAAAAACTATATCTCATTCAGTCCTACTTTAAAATAGTCGAACTTCAGAGCTCTTAAAAAAAAAGAAAACATTTTAAGTTCCATTATTTTTCAGAATCAAAAAATATTTTAGTCCACTTAATGAATACATAAAAACGAATGATTTGAAACATTATTAAAAAGAGTACCACAAAACCACAAATTCAATACTAGATGTTCAACTTACATAATTGTTTTTCTCAAAACTTTCTAAGTAAGTCTCGTATTTATACATTTTACTTTCTCTTACTCCTAGTAAGAGGAAGGAAGTATTGTAATCGTGCCAAATTTTCGATATCGAGTTTTCACCGGAAATATCCGTTTTGAGGTTCCCTGAGTCCAAAAAAGTAGTTTTTAGCAAGTGGTCCGTGTATGCATGACTATGTGCATGTAGGTGAACAGCATAGCTCAAAAACGAAAAATCGCAGAAAGTCCAAACTTGATCCCATCTTCATGGGATCTGACATTCGGTCAGCAGTCAAAATTCCTAAAGCGGAATTACCACATTACTGAATGGTTTTTTTCATTTTTTTGCAATTTTCTCCAAAATAGCTCCAACGATTTTCTATAAACTTGTTAAATCAACTACACATACAAAGAGCTACAATTTTTATTTGAAACATTTCTCTAGAAAAATTCAGTTAAGGTCACTTTTGGTGGGAAGGGTGCTAGTTAGGTTTTTCTCTAAAGTGCTATTTCAGTTTACTATACAATACTGTCATCTAAATAATATTAATTAGAATTAAATGTGTGAAATTCCGCGTATGAAAAATTGGATGACCGGAAGAGCGTTTTTACTGAAATGTACTTTTCAGTTTTCTGGTATTTTCTCTGAAATGGCTCCAACGATTTTCTTTAAACTAGGAATGTGAACTGCACATATAAAGAGCCAGAAATTTGATTCGGAACATTTCTCCTGGTGAAATCATTTAAAGGGCTTTCAGGGTAGGGATGGGGTTATGTTTTTCTCTAAAATGCTGTCACAGTAGATTATACGATTCTTCCATCCAAATAACTATAATTAGAAATTAAAAATGGCCAAAATTCCGAGTTTCAAGAAAATTAGTAAACCAGAAGTTTGCTTTTACTGAACATTTTAGTCAGTTTTCGACGAACTCCATAGAAATTTCAGGGTCATTAGCCCTACGCCCAACCCCCAACCTAGAGGACCAGAAGCCTTGAATTCGGAGTGCTATATTCCTTGAAGAGTTGCCGTCACCATGGATGATGAGTCTTTTCCACCCATTTGCAGTAGGTCTTCTAGCTCGACTTTCGAATGCTGCCGTTGACTCAAACGAAAGAGTTCTTTCGCTATCATACATAGTACGTGACCTGCAGCCGTTAGCGTAGGTTGTAGACTGTTTAGTCGCACACTACTGCGTATCCGAGGAGCACTACGTGGAAGCGGTGTACTTCACCCCGGAAAACCAGAAGGCACAAGAACTCGAGGGCGCCCTCGACTTAAATAATTGGATGACATGGACGAAGTGAGCGGATGGCGCCTCAAGGCCGCAGACCGAAACCAATGGGGAAAACTTATTGAGAGGTCCAGTCCTACTTCCCTGTTGTCCTGTTGTTGCACCGTATAGTAAGTAAGTAAGTAAATATACTCTTGTATTTACTAACACACTAACCCAGTTATTATAATAAATTTTATTTTATATATACGTCCATAATTTTTATGATTTTTGCCATATTTTTCCCTCTGTAATATACACTCTCAATAAAACACACTGAGCTACGTACTTAATAACTAGAATTCCAAATATGCAGACAAATTTGGTTATCCGGAAATGCCACTTTAGGGATATTGAGTTTAGATTTCAGATATTGAGTTTATTGATTTTAGAGTTCACACGAATCTGTGTCGTTAAATTGCAAATATTATTTAGGTTTGTTCAATGTTATTGGCGCTATCTTCCGGATTGCAATGCTTTAATACTTTATCTTCACCGCTTCATATTTAAATTTAAAGCAAAATTTGTCGAATCTTTAGGGCAAATATTAGTAAAACCGATATCACAGATTTAAATCATTTTAATAAAATTGCATTAATTAACCATAGTAAAGGATAGCAAATAACCTTTGAATAAAATTATAATAGGTCGATATATTTAATTAATCAACCTTTTTGTAAGATTTGAAGCGGTACAAAAAAGAATCCCTTGGAATAGGTATTGCAAAGGATAATTATTATGAATTCTTCAAGCAATTATCAGTGAACTTGATTTGGAGAATATTTATTTATTTCACTTTAACTTCAACCAAATCAAACTGGTTTCTACCTTAATATTGTGAACAAGGTAAATTTTAATGAAGTTTAGAATGGATATATATAGTAAATAGAAGTTTATTGAAACTTTATTATATACATCAGTAAGATCTAATATTCTGTAAAGCTTGACAGTTTCATAGAATCTTGAGTGATGTTACTTTAGCCCCTAATATTATCAGTATCCAACTTATTACAGCCTTTGCTATTAGAAATAGTGTTAAACTCACTAATAAAGCCAACATTGTTATATATGTTTAGTAGCTATTATAATTTCTATGTCGCTGGCATTATGTTACTCACATCCATTATTCCTTAAATAATAGATAATGCTTCACAATATCTATGTCTTACAAATAACCGTAGCATACATCAATATGATTTAGAATTCTACGTTTAAATTCTTGTTGATGAAGTCATTAAGATTTTGATGGAGCAAATGGGCAAAAGGAATCACTCACAATTATTATTATTATTATTATGAAAAATCTGCTATGAAAAATTCAAACAATTTTTTTTTTCTTATATTGTTCATAAACCCCTATAGCGCAACAGCCCATGAAGGGCCAAGTCTTTGCCAGACGGCGATTTGAAGTGGGGGGCGTGGTGGTGAGTACGCCGCAGTTCCCACGCCGTTTAGTTTCGGCCTTCGCTGCCTAGGGCGCTACTAACTGTCCCATTCCACTTTTCATCACGTTGCTGGGTCAACACCGACTTTGCCTTCACGGGAATCGAACTCTGAATTCTCGCACGTAAGGCAAGTGCGCTAGCCAATAGATAATCGCGTGAGGACTTTATTCATTTATCTTAACATAAATACAGCGGTGGTAATCCAGAAAATTTAGTGTAAGTATAATATAATATAAATATATAAATCAGTGATTTTATTGTTACCCAGGAGAGAACGCCAATAGCATTGAACCAATCCCATATAGCATTTGAAATTTAATGCCATCAAGGCCGCAAAATTATTTAAAATCAATTTAAAAAAAAATATTACAAATAAAAGTGATATGTTTATATATATAGAATTAGCATTTTGTAATTAAATGGAAATCTTTTGGTGTTCGTTAAGACCGCTGTATTCAATGTTCTAAATTGGATGTTGGAGTTCGGTCATACAAAAGAACTCTTTTCAAATTTCTACCGACGTTTCGGCAAATTTATTGCCTTATTCAGGGTCTGCACTAGTCACTAGGGTCACTAGTTTGTAAGTAATTCTAACTGAAAATTTGTGTAAGTACATTTCTTAAGTTATTTACATACTTTACTCTTATATATGCCATATATTGTCAAAGTTTTAATTGGTGTAGATTTAAATGTGCTATATATATCATACTTTTTATTTAGTTTATTTATATAGTTTATTTTTTAAAAAGAAGTTTTATTTTGAAAATATTTATTTTAAGTTTATTTTTTATTGATTTGTATTTAAAACCTTTCTACCGACCCTGAAGAATGCAATAAATTTGCCGAAACGTCGGTAGAAATTTAAAACCTCAACATCCAATTTAGAACATTAAATGAAATCGTTTAAGAGAAAATTGTAAAAACTCAAGAAAATATATTCTGTAATGTCGTAATTCTGGTCAACCGATTTTCTCCAAATTTAGAATAATTTTAAAGATGCTTGTAATGTATATTAATATAGGTATAATATTAATGTAGTTTTATTATATTAATCTTATAATATAATATTAATGTAGGTATTAAAAACCATTATAGTAATTGAAGTGGTATTCTTTGGAAGAAAACTACTGTTCCACTTTTAAAACTACTGTTCCCCAGAATCCCAAATAAATAAGTTTTTTCGGGATATATTTGTAAGTGATAGGTTTTTGATTTTGTAGAAATAATGCGAAATTTAAAGAAAATCCTTGAGGACGCGACACTGTGGCTGACCTACTTCTGGCAACATCGTGATCCGTGAAGACATGATTCTGTATGAGTAGAGCTCAACGTTTTTTGCCAGTCTCAATCCTTGCACCAGTTCTCGAAAAACTAACTTCGCCACACTATTGTGGCACTAGAGGTCTTCCCCCTGTACCAGCGCTGAGATGGCCGACAAGAAGATATGATGCAATCTCCGTGGCAGTGCAACAGAACCAGGAGTTATCCCAAAGTCCTTCACTTTGTGACGTTTGTGGTAACTTATAGCCTTGACCTGGTCTTGTATTACAATTAAGCTGTCCCTCGTTTCCGGGTAAAGGCGCACACGCCTAAGCTAGGCTATCGAGGATCTCGATATATTGACCAACTAGATTTGCTTCACCTTTTTCCCATTCTTCTTGGCACAGTATTTCCCATTGGCAATAACCCATCAACTAATTGATTCCAATCTATCCTTTCAATTAGAATCCTTTTCATTTAGATCATTAGAATCATTTCACAAGGATTCATTAGAATCCTGTTTTATTAATACAATTTGTCCTAATATTGCTGCAATAATTTTTTTTAATGGCATTGACTGCTGTGGCCATATTCTTACATACCTTAGAATTAGTGACCGACATAATATGCGTCTGTGCATAGAATATATTCATTATTTTCGTAAATATTTACTTCATTTTCATCTTCGTGAATGCTCACTAATAGATAATATAGCCGTGTTAAAACTAGATGTGTACAGTCTTAAAGTATATACTAATAAATACGTTCGTTCCAATGAATACATCCATTCTAACGTCGATCACACAACCTAGTTATAAAAGTGAGTGGAGTACTAGATATTCCTCGCACCCCGCATATTTAAATCTAGGATAAAACTACGTACACTGTTTACAAAACATTCACACGGGGTTGCCATTCCCGGCACAGACCCACCCCTCCAAAAGTCAGTGGTTCCCGATTTAGAAACAAAATACAGGAAAGGTTTCCAAAAGTAATAATAAGTAATATTATTATTATTATTATTTTACTTATTATCTAATTACTGATAACTATGTTCTCTCATGATTATTGTATGATTTTGTTTAATCTTTATTATTTTCTCAGCAGTAAGGTTTCCATTTTATTAATGATTTCAATTTAAATTTGCTATTAAAAATAATATGATTGTTATTTCTTTTACTTTCTGTTATTATTTGTTATATAATTATATTACCTTACATTTATTTATAAGAATTATTCTTTTCTTTAATTCATCTTAGTTATTTGCTAAAGAGTGTAATTCTTAACAATCAACCTTTAGCAGACTGTTTTTTTTTGTTTTTTTATTTATTTTTGTTTTTATTAATGCTCTTTAGAGGGATTTTATGTAATTCTTTTCTCTACGGATAAACTATTATATTCTATTCCCTAGTAAAAGTTTTTTTTTTCCAGTTACCGCATTTTTTCTCAAAAATTATTCCAAAGATCATCTATGACGTCAGTATTCCATTTCCAAACAAAATGCCTCTCACTTTTATTTGAAACATTTCTCCAGGAAAATTGAATTTTGGATGATACATAACCTTTCCACTAAAATGCCGCTTCAATACAGTCTTATTTTTTGAAAGTTTCCGTTGCTAGAATTTTATTAAACGCTCATTTTATTTTAATAATTTTATTGTACTTAATTTTAGTTCATAAAATATTTATAGAGAGAGAGATGGAATTTTTAAACTAGTTCTGGTAAACATTTATTTGTAAAAATATATAAAAAAAAAAATATCAATTGTTTAGACAACCTTACGATACAATAATCTTGAGAGAAGGGAATTATTACATAAAAAAAAACCTATGGAGCAACAGCCCATGAAGGGCCAAGTCTTACCAGCCTGCGACTTGAATGGGGGGCAGGCGTGTGTGGTAAGCACGCCGCAGTACCCACGCCGTTTAGTTCCGGCCTTCGCTACCTAGGGCGCTACTAACTGTAGCTTCCCACTTTTTATCACGATGCTGGGTCAACACCGACTCAGCCCTCACGGGAATCGAACCCTGAATTCTCGCACGAAAGGCGTGTGCGCTAGCCACTAGACCAACGCGTGAGGACAATGATTACATAAGTGGAATAAATATTTCTAGAAACGTTGAATGAAAGTCAAGTATAAGTTTGATTAAATAAAAACAAGAAATATACTACGAAAATACTAATCATTACTGGTATGAACCGCCAGGACTGTGGAGTTCGATTCCCCCCCCCCCCGGTCTTCGCCCTGGATTTTATTTGATGTACCTATTAATATGGGTAATATATATAATAAAAGTATGTTCGCTATCCGCCTCCATCCATGATATCTGTTCGATAATTGAATTATTTACACCTGCCCGAAAAAAAATATAAATTATTGAAATATTCTTTTTTGTAAAAACTGAATAAGTATGCCTGGTCCAATTTGCACAATTAGATCCAGCGGCCCTGATTTCACACCTGATTTTTTTTTTTTTTTTTTTTTTTTTAAGTAAAGCACCTACTTTACTCAAAAAAAATCTGGTGTGAAACACTCACACAACTTTCTCTTACTCCAGTTCTCAAATTATAATTGACAAATTTTTATAGTTTGTGTACCGAATTTAATGAAATTTGTCGAAAACTGAAAAAACCTATTCAGTAAAAGCGCACTTCCGGTTTACTGATTTCCTTCAAACTCGGAATTTTGGCCATCTATTTATTTCTAATTAATTTCATTTGGATGATAGAGTTGTATAATCAAGTATGATACCACTTTAGAGGAAGCTGTAACCCTACTCCTCTCCTAAAAGTGCCATTAAATGAATTTTCCCAGAGAAATTTTTTATATAAAAGTTGTAGATCTTTGAATGTTTAGTTTGTATGTGTAGTTTCCAGAAAATAGTTGGGGCCATTTTTGAGAAAATCGAGAAAAAATGAAAAAATCATATTTAGTAGTGTTAAAACAAAATCACTTCCGGTTTTCCGATTTTTCTCAAACTCGGAATTTCAACAACATATTTAATTCTAATTAACATTATTTAAATGACCGAATTGTGTAATAACCTGAAATAGCACTTTAGAGGGTAACCGTTCCACCCCTCCCTCAGAAGGGCCCTTAAATCAATTTTTCCAGAGAAATGTTTCAAATAAAAGTTGTAGCTCCTTGTATATGTAGTTGATGTACCAAGTTTAAAGAAAATCCTTGGAGCTATTTTTGAGAAAAACGCAAAAAAGTAAAAAAGTCAACTAGTAAAGTGGTACTTTCTGTTGAGGAATTTTGACAGATAACGCACAGTCAGATCGCATGGTGATAGCTAAACGGAATATTAAGTTTCAGTTTTCTATGGTTTTTCGTTTTTGAGCTATGCTGTACACATACACACACAAGACACATACACACATACACACACACACACACACACACACAGAAACACACGCAGACCATTTGCTAAAACCACTTTTTTGGACTCAGGGGACCGGAATAAGAGAAAGTAAATAGTCACTTAATTATCTTATAATGCAGGCGATAAATCGTATTATTTATATATATATGTATATATAGTTATTATTAAGTGAAAGTAATTATTTTAATGAATATAAGTAAGTCCCAAAGTTTGGAATGGGTCACAATTAGTAATTATAGTTGGAAAATGTGCTAACTAAATTATTATGTAGCGAACTGATGCCAATGTGCCACAAGCCTTGCTTTCAGAACACGTATATGTGCATTACTAGTAGACCTAACCTTAGCTATGTAATATCTAGCATTCAGTATTGTCTAGCAAAACCTATAGTTGCTATAAACCAGTTTACTCCTGATCATTGCTATAAATAATTCGTGCTACATGAACATGGTAAACCATATTCACTGTCCTATTTTCTCCAAAAGTATATTTTATTATTCTTAATGTCATTGGCGTTAATTTAATTATTAATTTTTTTTATTTTAGACAATTAGTTGGAATAATTAATTACGTTTTAAACAGTTAGCATTAGAAGAATGTTAAAGAAGTCATGATAATAAATTCTCAAAATAATTTAAAAAAAAAAAAAAAAATCTGAAAAAAAAAATCGCACTTTTGGTTAATGGAATTTTTTCAATATTTGAATTCTAACAATGTTGTCGATCTATCATAATATTATATAGACGATATTTTTGAAGGGAAATTTTATATTGCTGCTTTCCCACATTCAACAAAAAAAAAAGAAATCAATTTACTTACTACTGCCTAGCAGAAATGGAATATAACAGTTATTTTTTTAAAACTAAAAAGTTAATTCGCTACCGGACAGGACCTCTGTGGTTCACAGATGGTTCTAGGATGGAGTATGGGACTGGAGCAGGAGTATACGGAATGAGTCCAGAGGTACTCATTGAGAGGCCTTTGGGCAGGTATTCCACTATCTTTCAGGCTGAAGTGTTTGCCATTAAGTTCTGTGCCGAGGAGAACCTGCGTAGAGCCCCAAGGAGCAAGGTCATACGCATTTGCTCGGACAGTCAGGCTGCACTGAAAGCCCTTGAGGCTTACAGAACTACCTCATCCCTGGTGAAGGAATGTCGAGAGGCATTGTCGAGACTCACTAGGCACAACAAGGTATAGCTGTTGTGGGTGCCTGGACATGCAGGGGTTGAGGGTAATGAGACAGGTGATCAACTGGCCAGGATCGGGGCCAACACTCCGTTCATTGGTCCAGAGCCGGTCCTGGGAATAACTGGCGGAGCAATTCGTGCAGCGATTAGAGAGTGGGGTCGCAGTAAGCATGAAGAGTTCTGGAGGAGGAACCCGGGTGTTATACACAGTAAAAGGATGATGCCAGGACTGTGTAAACGAAGAACCCAAATGACTCTTAGTCTGAGTAGGAGCCAGATTTCTCTGGTGACGGGACTATTTACGGGTCATGGTAGGTTCAGGAAACATCTGTACAAGGTAGGACTCATTCGAGCGGAACCCTTGTGCAGACTATGTCAGGAAGAGGAGGAAACGGCCTCCCACCTGTTGTTCGATTGCGTTGCAATAATCAAATTGAGGTATGAAACCTTTGGTACTTTGCGACCTGAGGAGATAGTAGCTCAAAATGACCTGGTGGTGAAGGTCCTCAAACTCCTTAGGGAGGGAGGGTTTGTCTACTAGGAACTATCGGGGATGGCACAATAAGCCTCTGTTGGCTGCAGTGCCGGGATATAGCCCACCCGAGGTTGGATAATAATAATAATTCGCGTTAGTAAGCCCACTTTTAACTATGCACTAATTTTAAGTTAAATTTTGCAAAAAAAAATTTTGAGCTTTATGAGTTGATAAATGAGTTATTTTTTATCGATATTTGTAAAAATTCTATATGATTTTTTTTTTATATAAAAGTAAAAAATTAATCGTTAAAATTTTTTTCTTATTTCAATGAAAATTAATTATTAACCTTTTAAGAGATTTGTGTTTTGCTCAGAAATGAGTGTTATCCTCTGATTTTTTTTTTTATTAATTCGCTCAAAAAATAAAAATCATGCCTGATAATCGGTATGTTTTACTATTGGACTTTTCCTAATACGTGAGTATAAACAAACAATAGATAAATTCATATTTGTAACGGCAAGAGAGAGAGAACACAAGTCCGACCGAGAGAAAACAGACTCACTCTGGTACTCTCTGACTTAAGCAAGCTAGAGTGGGGAGAACCTGTATATAAACCAGTGGGAGATCTAGACATCTATCTATCAGCTTCAACCATATACCACACACATCGTGCCATAACTCTACTCTAACCCTTTATTCTTATAAAATCATTACAAGTCCAATGCAGTTTGTGTAGACATTTATAGCCATATTATAACAGTGTCTTCATTTCTCATCTAATTAATCAATCCCGATTTCTCTCCTCATCAACTACATTATATATTCAATGAAAATTCAAATTGAATGACCTCCGGTACAAGACTATTGTCTACACATTTAGAACAAGTTTTTGTTTTGAAATTAAAATCTTCTTAAGTTTATTTTCTATAGTAAGTTTTTCTATAATAGGTATTTATTTAATTTTTATAGAAATGAAAGCATGTTGCTTTAATTTTTTTCCCCCATAGAGAAGAAAACATGGGAATTTGACTTTGTAAATTCAAAAGCCTTTAATTTGATGTTGTCCATACAAAAAAAAAAAAAAGAGAATTTTTTTCTTTTTATATCTACATGTTCCATAAATTTGAAAAATATAAAGATTTGATGCAGATACATTTATTTGATCATCTAAATTTTCCAAGTCTTTTTTGGATTGTTAAAGTTTCCAATGAAAAATTTGGGGAAAAAAAAGACGTATCAATTGGTAAAATCTTAGCATATTTATCTCATTTGACTAAGCTTGTAAAAATTACTTTAAGATATGTTATTTTGACAGTGAATAATTTCATTTATTTGTTAATAAATGAAATTGACTTTTATTTCTGATACTTGAGTTATTACTGAAGTGGGTAATTAAAATACTTAATATGAATGATAATAGAATAACAAAAATCTGCTATCTTAGGCTAAAAGAACTACATTCAATTCGCACCTCTTTAAAATACAACTGGTTTTCTCAGCTCTCTGATCTCTTGCAAAAAATTAATTACAGTCACATCATATCAGAAAATGACCCGTTCAAACTAAAAAAAGAAACTCCACTAATTCTTAGTAAGTATAAAGAGTATTTAAAATTAAGGGATATGCAATTACTGCATGAAGGAAAATACAATCAATCCTATGTTAAAATATATGAAGCTAATATTACTGTCAGTCCGGAACATTCTTACCTAAACCTTAATATGCCGTTTAACATAACAAGGGTATATGCTCAACTAAAACTATCGGGAGGTTACCAAATTAAAATAACTTATAAAAATTCCGTCTATTTAATTAATCCCCGTGAAATCTGCTCCATTTGTAATCTTAACATTTTAGAAGATCTGTACCATTTAATTGTTGTCTGTCCAATGTATTCTTCTATTCGTAACTACTACATCCCTTTTGTTACCTCCATAACGCCAGACCAGTTTCCCACTATACTTTCCTCAAACAGTGACGCCCAAATAAAGAATCTCTACTACTACATAACTAATTGCCTTAAAGTTAGATCTTTTATTATAAATGAATAAATACATAATCGATAGAAACTTCATTACTATCTCTATCATTAAGTTACTCTGTTATAATTGAACGGTATAATTATTAATATTTACTGTTAAACTTATAACTACAAAGTAGCTGACTTCCCCTTTCGCCTTCTCATGCAAGTTGCATTTTATTTATTTTTTTATTTTTTATTTTTTATTTCATTTTGATACACCTTTTTATAATTATGTTGCACCTTTTATAATGCTTCTCATCATTTTCTAATTTCTTATCTTACTTATTATCCTCATTTACTTATATTGTCAGAAATTAGAAACTTTTCGTTCATTTTTGTATTTTCTTTTATTTTTATAACTTCTAGCTTTATTTATTTATTTTAAATTTCAGGGTTGTAGTTTTTGTTAATGCTATTAGCTATTAACTTTTAGTTATTTATAATAGAACTGATGCTATTCTACCTTCACTGTCTCTTTATTTATAATTATTAATTTAAGATCTTATGTAATATGCTGAAATGTAGCCTGACTCTTTTGTATGGGGATCTCCCCAAAAGCAAATAAATATATACTGATACTGATACTGATACTGACTTTTATTTCTGAGAATAAACATTTTCCGCTCTTGGAATAATCGTTATTTATGATCGATATATTTTGTCTCAAAAATAACCCTCATGGTATGATTATTTTTTGTTAGTTTGACTAGAAAATAAATGTCCAATCTTAATATAAATAAAAAAAATGATTTCTAAAGACAAAAAAAAAAATAATAATAATCTAAGTCGTGATATGATTTTTTTACAAAATATAAATAATTATTGATTTCAATCCTTGCTGCCTAGTGTCTTAGTCAAATGTTCGAAATTAAAATTTTTACAGGAAATACTCTGTGTGTGTGTGTGTATTTTTACTGATTGCACAAATATAAAACTATCACTCTGATTTGAAATATTTTTTTTTCTTTTTAAGAAAAGAAGGTAATATTAGATAGTTTTGCGGAATTTGTGGCATTAAATTTTAAATAGTTGTTGTGGTGGTTGGAGTGTGAAAACAAAGTTTGCTCTGTGCAAGTCTGTGTTGTCACACTGTCTGAAAAACGAATCCTGAAGATGGGCGAACACCCAAAACCGGTCGAATGACCACAAAATGAAGCAGGCTACCACGGAAAATGTCTCTGAAATTTTAAATATGTGAACCAACAAGGGTTTTCTATGTTATTAGCGTGCTGATCACTTCCCTTCCCATTTGAGTTAGTAGGATGGTATCAGAGATATTTTCCGTGATAGCCTGTTTTGTTTTTTTTTTGTTGTCATCGACCGGTTTCGGGCGGCGTTCGCCTATCATCAGCATGCTTTTTGTCAAACAATTTGATAACATAGATTTGCTCAGAGCAAATTTAGTTGATACACTGGTCTTTAAATGTTTTTGTTAGGACCTAACTAGGTTAAGAGGGGAGTTGGTAACTGGGTGGGAAAAAAAACATGTATCGGTCTTTAAAGGGGCATATTTTTTATTTATTTATTTATTTCAACCTGAACACAACAAATACAAAAGGCACGTCAATAACAATACTTCATAAGAATGTATAAAATATTTACAATAACTATAGTATTATGTAAACTAAATCAGCACTGAAACTCTAACCACCAAATAAACAAATATCAAGCTATTCACTTTAGTTTAAAGTCGTTAATGCTCCAGTTTGTATCAGTGAATTCTTTTACACTATAAAAACAGTTGGAAATTACAAACTTTTTCAAAATCATCTCAAACTTTCTTATTTCCAACTGTCTTATATTCACTGGGATTTTATTAAAAATTCTTATTGAAACAACATTTGGAAGCCATTCTGTTTTCTTTAACCTTGTCACAGGTAAGTCAATATTTTCTTTGCTTCTTATGTTATACTGGTGCTGATTTCCTCTGGTCAATACATCTTTATTTCTTTTTTGCCTTAAGGCCAGCTTGTATATGTACAATGAAGGCAGAGTCATAATTTGTAGCTTTTGAAAGAGTGGTCTCCACTTTCATGTAGCTTTTTTTTCGACATAGTTTTAATCGCTCTTTTTTGCACTTTAAAAATGTTTACAGTATCGGATGAGAATCCCCATAGCTCCACTCCATAGCTCATTCTGGCATGCAATAACGCAAAATAAGTCATCCTCAATACTTCCAAAGGAACTTCATCTCGTAATTTCCTTAGTAAGAGGACTATCTGAGATAGTCTATTACTCAGAGAGTCAATGTGGATTTTCCAAGATAGCTGACTGTCCAATGTAATCCCCAGAAACACTATCGTGTCATTCTGTTCCCCTTCTTTACGAATACTGAAGGCCATATTCTTTGTTTTGTTCTCATTGAGAATCAGCTTATTTTCCTCCAACCACTTTTTCAAACATGAAATGTTTGCTTGTGTTCTCTCTCTGTTACCGTTTTTAAATCCCTTCCTTTGGCAATGAGCGTCGTGTCGTCAGCATACAAAATATTTCTTTTGGGAAAAATTATACCCACTTCATTGATATACAATAAAAATAAAAGTGGTCCCAAAACAGATCCTTGCGGGACACCACGCTTACTTTTAGCTACTTCCGAATTTTCACAATTGTAATGCACATACTGTCTTCTATTCGTGATGTATTCATGAAAGAAATTCCATGTGATACCCCTAATTCCGTATTTTTTTAATTTTGAGAGAAGTATTCCGTGGTCAACCATATCGAAAGCCTTACTCAAGTCACAAAAACTCACTATACATTTTTCTTTTTTTTCATTGTACCCATTAAAAATGGAAACATCCAACACGTGGGGATGTGTACCTTAAACTAGGTTTTTTTTGAAGGAGATTTACTTAATAATTAATTAACCATACTATCTTACTATTATATTTTTATTTATTTATAACAGCGCGAAATATGAATATAATAGTAAGATAGTAGTATGGGTAATTAATTAGTAAGTAAATCTCCTATAAAAAACGTAGTTCAAGTCACACATCACCACGTGTTGGATGTTTCCATTTTTAAAGGGTACAATATGCCCCTTTAAAGACCGATACATGTGTTTTTTCCCACTCTGGTACCAACCTAGTTAGGTTCTTAACCTAGTTAGGCCCTAACAGAAAACATTTAAAGACTAGTGTACAACTAAATTTGCTCTGATCAACTAAAGCATCCTGATGATGGGCGAACGCCCGAAACTGGTTGATGACCACAAAAAGAAGCAGGCTATCACGGAAAATATATCTCTGATTCTTTCCAGCATTGCGGAACCAACCACAACTATTAATGGTTGGTATTTTTATACTTAGTACCTCCTCTATATTTACGTATTAGTAACTGCTCCTATTTGGACAAATGGGTAATATTTGGTGTTTAATGAAAATTTGTCATTTTATATAAATTGTATTAACAGGAATAAGAGGAAGTTGTGTGTGTGTGTGTGTGTGTGTGTGTGTTCACACCAGGTTTTTTTCTTTTAGTCACACTAATACATACATATACACACAGACCATTCGCTAAAAATCCTTTTTCGTAGAGTACCACCAATGAATACTCTACTCCGAAAATGTGTCACGATTGCAGTAATAGACCTTATAGAAGGAACTCAGAACTGCTGTTTTAGTGGGGATCACCTATAAGTGAAATCGAAGCGCATTCCGACTAGTCTGGAAAGAAGGGATGCTGTAACAAGTTTCAGGTTATCCTGCATTTGTGGACATAAGAAATTCTTTAAGCAAGTGGACAAGTGGACAACCATGTCCAAACTTTAATTGGCAGCGCGATACCGAATGGCACATCCCGCCATCTGTTCACAGGCGTAGTAAAAAAAAAAAAAAAGTAAGAGAAAATAAAGAAGGTAAAAAATAGCTTTATGCTTAGATCATATGGTTGTAGACAACCATTAGAAACATCAGCTTATAAATAATAATCAGTCCCACATAAATACACAACCAAGTGAGGGCTAGGATGATAATAGCGAGCTTAATTAAATATCATGTAATTCCGGGGAGAGAGAAAGAAAACTGAATTTAGAAAATTTAATAAGATTCGTAATATTAAATTTTTTTAAACAACAATATAATAATAGTAAATAAAATGAAAATGCGATGACATATTAAAAATGCTCATTAAAAAGATGAAGTTAAATATTTCTGTATAAAATATATTTTTATATTTAAATAATATATAAATTTATTATATTTTATATTAAATGTATATTTCACTAGTTTATATATATAGATATATATATTTGTTTGTTTTTGTTTTTCTACTTCTTATTATTTTATGAAAAAAATTGCAATCTTCATATTATGATTTATTTTCCAAGAAAAATATACTTTTATGATAATAAGTCTTGTTTCATTTTTTCCTTAAGATGATGGAAAAAAAAAAATTAGAATATTCATTTTATCAGTACTATTTTTTGGGGGCGAGGGGGAAGTTATTAAACATTCAGGTTTTACTAAATTATTTATTATTAATATATTTTTTCCATATTTAATTTTACAGTTGATAATTAAAATAAAACTGCATTGCTGTTTTCAAAGTACCAATCATAAGTGAAGTACCATTCATTATGTCAGTAGAGTAAGTTGTGCATCATCCCTTGGCGCTGAAATTTATTTTGTGTGTTGAGTTTGTAGTAGTAGTTGTAGTAGCAAGAGCGGTTTAGCAAAGGGGGCTTTTAAGTATATATGTTTA
This sequence comes from Triatoma infestans, assembly GCA_011037195.1. Taxonomy (NCBI): domain Eukaryota; kingdom Metazoa; phylum Arthropoda; class Insecta; order Hemiptera; family Reduviidae; genus Triatoma; species Triatoma infestans. The sequence goes on along the minus strand of JAAEAF010003652.1, from coordinate 28,630 downwards.
AGAGAGAAGTATTAGTAATAATCAAGAGAGCACCACTGTTTTTAAAATAATTATATTATTCTCTAAAAGAATTTAATCTTTACAATATCACAATAATATGCTTATAAGTATACTGGATTGATTTGACTTAAACTGGCGCTGATTCTAAGAGAGCGAAAAACAAATGTTCTGGCTTTGAGCGTCTGTTCAGACTATTTTTGTTTGAAAGCAGAATGCAGACTGTGTAAAGAATGCCCTGCTCTTACAAAACAGTTGGCCAAATGGCATTGTGTTAATTTAACGGATTCTATAATAGCAATGACCTTAAATTATAGTACCTGACTCTTTTCACTGCACTAAGATACATCTAAATTATTAACAAAATTCTACTTTTCAAACTATAAAATATTCTAAACTATTTTTTTCAAAACTATGATTTTTTATCATTTCGTTCTTCCATTACAGCGCTCGAATTTAGTAAAAATTATTCTAGTTTGAAGAAAATTTGTCAAACTTCAGTCAGTAAAACTGCAGTAAACTGCCGTAAAACTGCTGTAATAAGATCCGAAGAGAGGGATCCAAAGCAGTGAGAGAAACAGAAAATTGAGAATCTCACTCATTACTTAGGCCAGACTAGATTGGGAGACTCCGTATATATACAGCTGAGCTAGCCCTACAAGGGACAGTCTTACCAGACTAGAGACGGACACTCTGTATATATACAGCTGAGCTAGCCCTACAAGTGACAGTCTTACAACAGTTTTAGAACAGTTTACAACGCGTCAGCAACCAAAACTACTACCGTTCTCTTCACTCACTCTAAATCTTTTGCTATCTAATTTCTCTTATACATATAAAGTTCAGGGAGTTTGTGTTAGTTTCTCATTATACACAGTGTTCAGCAATTATTTCCAGTTTATTCATCTCTTAAACCCAATTTCTTTCCTTCTCATACTTATTATATAATTATTATTTGAGAAAGACGTGTAAGTATATTACACCAGATTTTTGAGTTATGTTAACAGACAATCTCTCTCTCTCTCTCACACACACACACACACACACACACACACACACACACACACATTAATTTCTAAAAACTACTTTTTTGGACTAATGCTCAGTGTCCACCTGTGACAAAGTCTCGAGAGAAAGTCTGGAGATCAGTCTTAGGGTGTTGTCCATTTCAGATCACTTTCGGTCTCGAGAGACAGTTTTATGAGACTTGACCGTCACTGCAGTCTCGAGACCAAGAACATTTCGTGTCCATTTCAGAGTCTACTTGCAGTCAGTTGTATGATTTGATCGCAGTTTGTTTATTTTTAATCATTTCTTTCCTAATGGATTCGCGTCAGGCCCTATAATTGTGCATAAAATTGTGAAAAATTGGAAAAAGTAGATTTTCTGTAGTTGTTTTTATAACTGTTTTAGGCAGTCGCCTGTACCATAGAGTTTGGTTACAAAATTATGTTCAGAGTAGTTTCTTTGTTTAGGTTTTTAAACTTAAATCTGTGAGAGTAAAAATTGAACAGAAAAAATTATTCTTTTTCTCAACTTTTGTTCTTTCTTTTTTGTGTTTGTGTTTTATTTACAAAATTAAACATCGAAATTCATAATGGAGCATTTTCTATTTTTTTAACATACACCTAGGACAGGACCTCTGTGGTTCACAGATGGTTCTAGGACGGATTAAGGAACTGGAGCAGGAGTGTATGGAATGAGCCCGCAGGTACTTATTGAGAGGCAGGTATTCCACTATATTCCAGGCTGAAGTTTTTGCCATTGAGGTCTGTGCCGGGGAGAACCTGCGTACAGCCCCAAGGGGCAAGGTCATACGCATTAGCTCGGACAGTCAGGCCGCATTGAAAGCCCTAGAGGCCTACAGAACTACCTCATTCCTAGTGAAGGAATGTCGTTAGGCATTCGTGAGACTTTCCTGGCACAACAAGGTACAGCTGCTATGGGTGCGTGGACATTCCGGGTTTTGAGGATAATGGGCCAGCTGATTAACTGGCCAAGAACGGGGCAAATACTCCGTTCATTGGTCTAGAGCCGGTCCTGGGGATAACTGGCGGAGCGATTCGTGCAGCGATTATAGAGTGGTATCGCAGTAAGCATGAAGAGCTCTGGAGGGAGAGCCCGGGTATCATACACAGTAAAAGGATGATGCCAGGACTGTGTAAACGAAGGACCCAAATGACGGGATCTTTATCTCTGGTAACGGGACTATTTATGGGTCATGGTAGGTTCAGGAAACATCTGTACAAGGTAGGGCTCATTAAGGCGGAACCCTTGTGCAGACTGTCAGGAAGGGGAAGAAACGCCCCCCCCCACCTGTTGTTTAATTGCGTAGTAATAATTAAATTGAGGAGATAGTAGCTCAAAATGACTTGGTGGTAAAGGCCCTCAAACTTCTTAAGGAGGGAGGGTTTGTATACTAGGAACTATCGGGGATCGCACAATAAGCCTCTGTTGGCTGCAATGCCGGGATATAGCCCACCCGAGGTTGGCAATAATAATAATAATAATAATAACAATAACATACACCTATATTTGGCAAAATTTTGGAATTAGCTGAACATCATTGCTTGAAATTAACTTTTGATTTATCTCTTAGATATTCTGCGCCTTATCATGTCCCATTTATATGCGCGCCTATTGGAAGAATGAAAAAGAATTAACCAAAATACAAATAAAAATGAAATAAAAACATAGAATTCCGAAATAAAAATGAAAAATACCCACAAGAATGAAATCAAGCATCTGAGAGCTGAGAAAAATCTTCCAACACTGAAAGAATACTGAAGACTGAGTCACGAGAGCAGAAATGAACATGTCTACTTGTGGCAGTTACGCTCTCGGAGGCCTGCCGAGCTTGTCTCTGAGACTGCTCTCGGGCCCCTATCCATTTGGGACAATAGTCTCGAGACTATTTTGTCACAAGTGGACACTAGGCATTAAAAGAACTAAAAAACATGTACTTCCGATGAAAACTCAATTTCGAAAATTTGACACGACCTCAATATTTCCTCCTACTAAGAGGAGTAGGATAAAATAAAAATAGCTCCACTATATTAATGGAAACACTCCTGCCTTGTAAGCTGACATTTTTAACAAATTCGTTTGTAATTTTATTTCTTGTATGATTCAATTATTTAAGAAGTATATGAATAGATAAGAAATATCAGATTGTTTGGTCAACTGATTAAATATAGTTCTTTTTTTATTCGAGTAAAGAATGAAAATATGATTTCCAGAGGACTGAGTGAAGAACACAAGATCGTTTGTGTGAGTAAAAAAAAGTAGACCAAACCCTTACTTGGCCCAAAATATTCGCCGACAGTGTTGGAGAAAAGTCTGTTAGGGGTTGGCTCTCCTCCCCCCCGCCCAACCCTTTACTACATTGGCCTACAGTAACTTCCCAACCTCAGTGTATCTTGGATGCCTACAGTGTTAGGATTCTGCGGATGGAGATAGCAAGTAGGCTGAGGAAACGGTTGAGAGAGAGAGAGTGAGGGGAGGCTATGTTCCCCTTTTCAAACTCCTTGAAACAATCCCAGTATGAATTTCATGAAGTTATACGGTCAATCGGTGTTTCTCCTTTCCCGACCAACATTTAACCGCCTTTCCCCATTTTACTCTTCTACTAGCAACCATGCTTCTGCAGACTATGAGGGAGGAAGCAAGGTCCCTGTGTAAGCTAAACGCTTATTGCTCTATGAATTATTAACCATTTCCTTGCCTGTTTGTGATTCATTGTACTTCCCCCTTACTATCACCCTATCTTTCTCCGTTTTCAGAAACATCGTGCCATCCTTCTGTATCTAGTTTATACTTCTTCCTCTCACTTCCCCCCGCAAAGAAGCCTATATAATTTTATATTCATTACTCCTCAATGGAGCATGACATACTTCATACATATTATATGTAACTATTTCCAAATTTTTACATATCCTATGATTGAATTTTATCATATCTATGGCATGCAAGTTATTCAATACTTTTTTTCCTTACAGAAAAACAAATCAGACAAATATGTTTTATAAGTTTTCGATTTATAGTCATAAAATAACTAGAATATCTACACCTAATTTAGTATTCTGCAAGAAAGCAGGAAAATTATTCACCGAGACTCAAATTACCCTTCTTCTGTTTCAATACACTTGTCAAGTCATATTATCCAAAGATGAGTTTTAAATAAAATCTGGAATTGTTAAATTTAATTTTCTCTTCCGAATGAAATTTTTATCATTATTACTGTTATTATTATTTTTAAGGTGAACATCGTCTAAAGTATTTTGCACCGGTATGATTCCAAACTTTACTGCATTCAATGACAAAAGATCTCTGATAGATAGTGGTGTGAAGCACCGGTATAACTAATTCTGTCAAGTCAGTTCTGGTGAATCGTTTTTTAACATTAGGCTTGAAAACGAGTGAATTGGCAAAATATGAGGAGACCCCAATGCTAAGGAGAACGTAGAACCATTATACCTACGAAATACTTTCTCATATTTTCGCAAAAGGTGAGGAGTTATGTATTAATCTTTCCTAAGCTTAAAACTAAATTAAACACATGAATTAGAGAGAGTCGAAAAGAGGATTGGCCATGTATGAGACATTGTCAAATGGTGGAGAATTAAGCCTGTGATTACCAAGTATTTGAGACCAGTATTTTTCATTTACAGACCTTTTTCGCAGACAGCTAAGATAGATAGACAGTAGTTGTGGAAAAAATCAGGGAACGATTTACCGAACATATTAGATCATACAAGTACAACAAAGTTGACTCAAATTATGCCAATCACATAAACACTAACAAACACAAACCCGATGACATTACTACCACGATGAAACTAATACATCCTGGTCATAAAGGACGACGACTTGACATAGTAGAACAACTCGAACTATATAAACACAAGACTAAAAACTTAATAAACGAACAGACAAAATTTGCCAGTGAACCATTATTCAAAACACTCTTCTTACAATAGCAACAGAAACGCAATTAGCAGTGCAAACATTATACATGCACCAAATAGTTCTTACACGGATTTTAGTTTCAGGTTTAGTTTTGAATCTGCTACTTATATATACTTAAATTTACTAGTTATATATATATATTTAAAAAAGAAAGAAAAAAGGGTGCGTATTTGGATGATGTATGATGTATGTGAATGTTGTGTAAAAAAAGGTGATATGTTGAGTGGAATGCATAATAAAAAAACTTAATTATATAAGAAACCATATTTAGGTATACATGCTTGCGCGGATGTGAATGTTGTGTGAAAAAGTGAAATAATGAGTGGAATGCATAGTTATAAAAAACTTAATTATAAAAATCGCTTAATTTTAAATGATGTTAGTTTAAATCGTTATTTAATTTAATTTTTAATTTATTTTGATTATATTTTATATTTTATTTTGATTAGTTAATTGTAAAGTAAATCTCCCTCCAACAGCAGAGTTTAAAAATTTGATCCCCACGTGTTGTTTCCATTTTAAGGAAAATTTGCCCTTTAACAACCCAAAAACACGTGTTTTCCTACCGAGTTACCAATCACCATACCCCCTTGACCTATTTTAAGAGTTTAGTTTTAAATACAGTTAAAAACACCAGTCAGTGTGTAAACTGAATTTGCTCTGTGCAATTCTGTGTTGTCACACTGTCTGAAAAACGCATCCTGAAGATGGGGCGAACGCCCGAAACCGGTCGATGACTACAAAATGAAGCAGGCTATCACGGAAAATGTCTCTGATAATAGATAAACAGCTTTGGAAAAGATAAACTTTTTTAAGAAACATTTTCATAATGTGGATATTGCAAATTTTTATTTGTAACATTTTTCCGGGAAAATGCATTTAAGGGCACTTTTGGGGTTGTCTTCTGAAATGCTATTTCAGTTTATTACACAGCTGAATAATATTAATTAGAATTAAATATGTTGTAGAAATTTTGAGTTTGAAAAAATCGGATACCCGGAAGTGCGTTTGTTTCAACACTTTACTAAATTATTTTTTCACTTTTTCACGATTTTCTCAAAAATTGGCTTCGACGATTTTCTTGAAACTTCGTATATAAACTAAATATGCAAAGATCTACATCATTTATTGAAAACATTTCTCTGGGAAAATTTATTTATTTAAGGGCACTTTTACGGGAATGGTTGGGGTTATAGCTTCCTCTAAAGTGTATCATAGTTGATTATACAATTCTATCATCCAAATAAAATTAATTAGAAATAAATAGATGGCCAAAATTCCAAGTTTTAAGAAAATTAGTAAGCCGGAAGTGCGCTTTTACTGAAACAGTTTTTCAGTTTTCGACGAATTTCGTTAAATTTGTTACACAAACTATAACATTTGTCAATTATAATTTTGAGAACAGGAATAAGAGAAAGTTGTGTGAGTGTTTCACACCAGATTTTTTTTTTAGTTAGATAGATATTTCTACTTAACATAAAAATAAAATACATTTATTGTACAAAGTAAAGTAAAATAATGACAATGGTAAAAGACCGTCTCTCAGGAAAACAGATTTCTTTTAATACATTATATTTAACCTTCCATTAGAAGCACGGCTTTGCATAACACCACTCTGGGTCGGCTGAATCCAGTCTATTTTTATAAACGTTATGAAATTTATTCAAAAAAAAAAAAAAAATGAAATGGAAATATAATATATATATTTTTTTTTAACAAAGAATCATAAAAAAAAATACAAATACAATTTACGAGAATAAAAAAATATTTGTTATAAATAAAATACAAAAAGTTATCGATCGTAGCCATTCTGAAAATGTTGATTCCAATTTATCTGTTGTCTAAAATATCATCTGGTTTATTTCACTGTACATCTTTAAAAACTCTTGCAAGGCATGATAACAAAGCTTTTATCTCAATGGAACCCTGTCTTGTATCTGTCTCGAGCTTGAACTTTTCAAGCAAGCTGTCAACATATATTGTTTGACACTCCTAACAATCAAATCTATTAAGTTATCATTGAAAAATAGTTTTCAACACTCGAGTTCGGTGTTTATTTCCTTGGCGATGATCCTAGTACGCTAAGTGGTTTCAATTAACTATTACGTTGTATCCCAAGAAGTCTTGTTCCAGTTGGTTCTATCTTTACTAGAATATATTTTGAAAAATCTTTGAAGAAGTATACGATATGCTTTATTTTATTTTATTTTTTATTTTTTTTGTTTTCTCGTCACAAACAACATTGCCCTCCACCGGACATTGAGGTAGAGTCTTCTAAGCAGAGAAAATCTAAGTGTAGCACGGCTGGACTCGAAGCCAGCGCACTACCACTAAGCTAATTTCTTCCCTTTATGTTTTATTTATATAAAAATGGTGCCTTTATTCTTCATAAATATAATAATTTGCTACATCCTGTTCGTTATTGTTTCCACCTCATCCTTCCACCTATATACTGGTGGCAGTTAAAAATAGAGCTTGCTAACATAAAGGGAAAATTGTTGAATCACCTTTTGTCCATAGATGATGTAATGGGTGCAAGAAATATAAAAATATATTTAATTCGAAAAAAATCAAAATTAAGAAGAATATTAACATTCCCTTGCAAAAAGACAAGCCAGGTAGAAGAAGTCCAGTTACTGGGAAAGTTCATGAACCTTGATAGCATTGTCCTACCATCTTCTTCTCACAGGGGAAGAATTGAACGAACAATTAGAAGACATTCCTTCAAGGCAGTTGATTGTAGACACTCAGAAGCTGAACACTTGTTTTTCGCTCTCTTAGCATCAGTGCATATTAATAAGTTTATAATATCTTGCAAATAACTCATTGTTATTATTTCAATAGAATATATTTATTGTTATCAGTGGTGACTACTTTCTTATTTCTGATACTTCACTCTCTTAAACATATATACTAACAAGCCCCTTTTACTAAACCGCTCAAGCCACTACAAACATACAACACAACATCACAATGCAGTTGTGTACTGACCTTTGAGCAGTGAACATCTATCTCTCTACATCTATCATCTGTGTTAGATTTGTTATAACAGTTAGATAATTTCATATTATTCTTTTTTACACTTTATTTAAGTTTTTCATTTTTCTTTATCTTATTTTTGGTTTTCTTTTTCTTTTTTTATTTTTAATCGTTTGTTGTTTATTGAAAAAAAAAAAATTATTGTTGTGAGAAATGAGTGAATCGGAGGGGGGACCTGGTCCCCCTGATGAAGGAAAAGAGGGCAATAAAATAAGTGTCGAAGTGGATATGCCGGAATGTAATAAAGAAAAACATGTTGAGGGAAAAGCGAATAATTCAATAACTGAGTCTGATGGTAATACGTATAATATATTTAAACCTTGGGATAAAGGCCCATTCTTTGTTTATGTTGAAAGTAAAAAGGAAAATGGAGTAGCTGGGCGAATGCATTCCATGACAATTGGGAAAATGATTTTCCAGTCACATCCAACAATTGCAAATGATATTTTGGAAATTTCAAAAGCAGGTTATAACAGAATAAAGATTGTGTGTCGTAATGGTTCCAGCGCTAATATTTTAGTGCAATCAGAATACTTAAAAAATAAAAATTTTGAGGCATATATACCTGCTGTTTTGTTAAAAAGACAGGGAGTAATAAAAGGGGTAGATTTATCTTTAACAGATGAGGAAATAAAAAATGTTTTATTACATAAACGACAAGGTAATTTAATTGCAGTAAAAAGATTTATTAGAAAGTATAAAAAAAACGGAAATGATATAACGAAACCTACTACTAGCGTCATGTTAACATTTCAAGGTCAAATTTTACCTGACCGAGTTTACATTTATGGAGTTACTTGCCCTGTTGAACCTTATGTACAGAAAGTAACACAATGTTTTAAATGTTACAGATATAATCATGTTGCTAATCAATGCAAAGGTAAAGTGCGATGCCCTTTATGTTCAGGTGAACACGACAAAAAAGATTGTCCATCACCAAATACCTTAAAGTGTTTACATTGCGAACAATTTCATTCTGCTAACGATAAAAATCTATGCCCTGAATATAAGAGGCAAAAAAATATTAAACTGTTTATGGCCGAACAAAACGTCCCATATAATGAAGCTAAGAATATTTTTGACTCTAAAAATTATTCTATAGCTTTGGAGAAACCTTCGCTTAACTGTTATAAGTCCTTTCCGCCATTACCGGCAAAGGCTCAAATTACCGATGAGAAAATAGAAACACCTTCAGTAAAGAGGGTCAGACAGTTCTCACCTCCGAAAAGTATAAATTTTGGGGCCATTAGTAGGGAATTCTTTACAGTACCGACACCAAAACATGTTAAAGGAGGTTTGATACAATCAAACCCTCACAAAAGCCCTCTTGTTGGTTTACAAGAGAAGGTGGGATTTAAAATTGAAGATATCTGCGAAGCATTTATAGATATTATAGACGTATTTGTATCCAAACACGATATAGTAATTTCGGACAAAATAACTTTGAAAGAATTAATAAAAGATAAATTGTACAATTTAAATAAAACTTAATGTTAGAAAACTTAAGTATTTTACAGTGGAACGCCAGATCGGCGGTTTCAAATAAAGGATCTTTAGAATCGTACATTACTTCAAAAGATATTAGCGTGGTGGGGCTAAGTGAAACTTGGTTCCATCCAAATAAATACTATAACTTTAAAGGCTACAATTTAATAAGGCAAGATCGTTCCGACGCTAAGTCAGGGGTTGCATTGCTAATTAAAGAAAATATTGTTTATAAAGAATTCAATAATTATAGAAAAATTATTGGAGTATTAACAGTAGGCGCGACACTTATGCTAGGAGGTTCACAAACATTACATATAATATCCTTATACAATTGCCCTACAAATAACATTTCTCAACTACAGTGGTCAAATTTCTTTCTATCTTTACCCTCCCCAGTGATGATTATCGGAGATTTTAATTGCCATCACGCCTGTTTTGGAAGTAGTTTAACGGATAGTAAAGGGAAAAAGTTAGTGGATGCACTACTAGATTCTAATTTAATTTTCTTAAATGATGGCTCACCGACTTTAATTAATAATATCAATCAGACCCATAAATCAGCTATAGATCTAACATTGTGTACACCTGAAGTAGCTCATGCATTCACCTGGTCTATTGTTAACGATCCGATGGGCTCTAATCATCTTCCTATACTAATTCAGTCACAGATAGAAGTAATAAATAGTGTGATTACCCCTAGTAGGAGATGGAACGTCCGCTTGGCAGATTGGAACAAATTTCAAGATTACCTAGATACAATATTTGCAAAAATAGATTCAGAAAACCTTACCTATGAACAGTTTATAGACTATTTAAACGCAGCTTGCAAAACTTCAATACCGGAATATAAGGTAGTTAAAAATAAAAAGTTTAGTCATACTTGGTGGGATAAAGAGTGCGAGAAAGCTGTAGAACAAAGAAAGCTATCTTATTTGGCTTATAAATCAGCCCCTTCCCTCCTGACACTGATCGAATATAAAAAATCTTCAGCCTTAGTCAAACGTGTAATTAAAAAAGCTAAAATTCAATCGTGGATGGCATTTTGCAATAACTTATCTAAATCATCATCCATTAAAACGATTTGGGAACAAATAAAACGTTTGAAAAATCGCAAAACAAGTAATAAAATTTCTACCCAACCAGGTGAATGGGTATTATCCTTTTTATGTAATTTGACACCAGATAGTGTACCGAACTTTATTCCAGAAGAATCGCCACAAAATCAAAATATGTTATTAAATGAATTTACTATGTGTGAATTTAAAAAGTCGATTAAAACTACTTCTAATACAGCTCCTGGTCTTGATAAAATTGTGTACCCACTCTTAAAAAATATGCCTCACTCCGCTCTTAGCGTACTTTTAAACATCTTTAACAAAATATGGATTAATGGGGATTATCCGAGTGAATGGTTTAATTATTTAGTAGTACCCTTATTAAAGCCAGGGAAAGATCCTAACCAAGATACTTCATATCGACCAATATCACTTTCATCTTGTATGATGAAAACTTTTGAACGCATGGTTAAAGCTAGGTTGGAATGGTGGTTGGAGCATTATAAAAAGTTACCTATAAGCCAGTACGGCTTTCGCAAAGGGAAGTCAACTCTTGATAGTCTAGCTATGTTAACAACTGACATTCAACTAGGCTTTAGTTCAAATAAAACAACGGTTGGTGTATTTCTGGACATTAAATCTGCTTATGATTCTGTAGAACCTTATATTCTATATAAAAAAATGATTAATTTGGGACTTCCGGCGAAATTTTCTAAAAATATAATAAATCTCGTTTCAGTACGAAATATATTTGTTAAAATCGGTAATAAGACAATAGGACCGAGAAGAACTCAATCAGGTTTGGCCCAAGGAAATATTTTGAGCCCATTGCTATACGCTATCTACGTTAGCGAGATAGAGAATATAATTCCAGAAGGAGTGCGAATTCTTCAGTATGCGGATGACATTTGTCTATATGCAACGCATAAAGATGGTCCCTGGATCCTTCAAAAATTAGATGAAACTCTTCATTGTTTGCAGGACTGGCTGTTAAATCATGGCCTAATTATTTCTAAAGAGAAGACACACATTTGTGCCTTTTCGAGGAAAAGAAAATTAGATTTGCCAAGGGAAATATCTCTGGGTGGAAAGACTTTTAAATGCGAGGAAAGGGTAAAATTTTTAGGCATGCATTTCGATCGAAAATTAACTTGGACTGTACATATTAATAATATTAAAGAAAAATCAGAAAAGTATACAAATATATTAAAAATGGTTTGCCACTTAAATTGGGGAGCGGACCCAGAGATGTCACTACTTTTTTATAGAGCTACGGTAAGAGCTATTTTCGATTACGGTTCGAGTTTGTATGGTCAGGCGTCGCTTTCTGCATTACGCAAGCTGGATGTAATCCACAACAGTTGTTTGAGACAATGTTTAGGTTTATTGAAATCGACTCCTATTGATGCATTATTATCTGAAGCGGGTGAATTAACACTAGAATGCCGTAGAAAAATGCTCACAGATCGTTTCATGTTAAGAATAATGGCATACAACAGGTTATTGTATTCAAAAGTATGTTCATTAAATCTACAGGTCCTAACCGGAAACTACTGGCAGCGGAAAAAATCTCCTCCCTTAACCATTAGTTTTATTGATACTCATTCCTATCAGAATTTGGTGAATTCCTCATGGATCTTACCAAGATATGAAATCAATTATTCTTGTTATATAAACCAGATTTGCATTTTCTATTCCAAATCTCAAATAAATCAATCGTTAATAAAAAATAATTTTTGTTTATTTACGGACGGTTCAAAAAATAGCATGGGGTGTGGTGCGGCATTTTATGACCCACAGAACTAATATAAAGCAATGTACAAGTTACCTTCATTTTGTACCATATTTTTAGTAGAGCTAATAGTTATTTATAAAGCCCTCATGTATGCAGACACTTTGCAGAACATTAATAATTTAATAATTATTTCAGATAGTCAAAGTAGTCTATTATACTTACAAAATTTTGCTTGGCTATGGCTTCGACTGCTAAGGCCATTAAAAAAAAAGAAAAAATGTAAATATAGAGATGGTGGGGGGGGTGACAAGTACAACCTACTAACCCAAGGGGATTGGGAAGTGTACAGCGCACCAAACAACCAACAACATAATTTGAAATTTAATGCCACAACTTTAGGTGATGGGGGGATGTTTCAAATAAAAGTAACAGGTTCATATCTATGCAGTGTTCTAGTTTAAAGAAATTTGTAGCAGTCTTTTTCTCGTTAATTCCAAAAAACTTAAAAACGTAAAGTCGTACTTCCACAATTAACCGATTTTCTTGAAATTTGGAATTCTATGATTGCTTCTAATGCATATTAATATTTATAGATTTTATAAACCATAAATTTTTATCGAAATGGTAAGCTTAACACCATGGTCCCTCCCCAGAACCCCCCAAAAAATCAACTTTCGCCAAATAAAGTGACAGGTATTTCTATCACTTTTAAAAGTAAATAGTATACGAAGTTTAAAGAGACTGTTGGTGCCATTTTCGAGAAAATCACGAAAAACTGAAAAAAAATTCAGTAAAGTCGTACTTCCGGTTGTTGGGGATGCCCGAAACTTTTCTGTCAGTTGCAGCAGTAGTTCTCAAACGGATTATCAAATGTGAGCTGCAGAGAATCCCTCAAAACATGTATTTTCGGTGAAAACTCATTTTTAAAAACTGGTTACGTCCCTCTCACTAGGAAGTAAGAGAATGTAAAAAAGAAAAAAAAAATCTGACGTGAAACTTTCGCACGACTTTCTCTTACTGCAGTTCTCACAGATCTAAAGAAAAAAAATTCTTAGAAATTGGATTATTTACTAAAATGTTAAGCTGCTCTCTCCATTTTTCGCTTTCTTTTGAGCTATTTTGTTCATACACAACTCAATTTTGAAAATTCGACACGATCGCCGTATTTCCTTTGACCAGGATTAAGAAAAAGTAAAAAAAAGAAAGAGATATTGAAAGATTTAATTTATTAATAAGAGATTAAGCGCAATGTCATCATTTCAGACCCACATGGATTTGTGATTGGTAATTTTAATAATAATAATAATAATAATAATAATAATAATACTTTTAAAGAATTGAATTGTCAACTTGTCACCAGACTGACTAATAAAGTATGTATAATATATTCTAAGCTGATTACGACTGTCAGTGTAGTCTAGTGTTGTTTAGCTTTCAACATTTCTTTTTAGCTTGGTGGAGTGTGTTGTGTAGTTTTTAGTTTTATATAATTAATAGTTTATCCTTTAGTAAATAACAAAATATATAAATCCTTATAGTAAATACATAATTCTACCTACAGGATTACGATGTTTAATGAGATTAGTGAAAGGGAGGGAATTACCAGGATAATTTATTAGGGTTTAGACTTTTATGGGGGGGGGGGCTATTTTCTAACAATAAACTGCTTTATTTACAGGAGGCTGTATACTCGTAAAGAATGTTGCTCCTAAGAGAGAGATATGTTTGCCTAGAACTGCACTGGTGGGATTGTCGGCTTGGTTGGGTGACGCGCTTTATGATGAGAGTAACTTGTACTTTTTCCACCATCTATTCCTGCATTTCACAATTCCACAACTTCATAAACCACAACTTTCAAAATATTCACTTCTCAAAACAGAATGTTGTTTATTTTCAACGAACATCGATCCAATGAGCAAAAAGAAGTTTGCAGCCGCAGTTCAATGCACGGAAGCTCAAAAAAAAAAAAACCTAATGCTGTATCTAATTTCATGTGACTTTGGAGAACAGAGGGACATCTAATCCAAGTTTGGATCCAAGTTTATTAACAATAGTTCTATAAAAATAAACATAGAGTCATCTATGAACTTCGAAAGAATTAAAAACTTTGAAATATTAATCTCAACAACGTTAAAGTACTTAACGACACACCCACACAATTGACTCATTAAGTCAACAATACTTAGTTTATAACATTTAACTTCTTTCTAATGATTAAACTATTTACTAACTTCACATTTACAATTATTAATAATAATGTTAAGAAAACACAACATAATATGAACATATTGTTATTATTTGCTGTAGTGGGAGGGGATTAAGCCCAACACTATACAAATCCACACCGAGCCTACACTGAGCTAGCCCAAAGAAAAATAACAACAAGCTTCAACCAGTCTCAGAAGTAAATGTATGTCTCGTGCAAGTTAATAATTTACAAGATATCTGCGTCCAATCGTAACCTATCGCTCGGAAGCAAGAGTATTAAACACAGCGAATGAACAGAGGTTATGTAGGTGGAAAAGAAAGATTGTAGGAAGGATTTTTGGATCTGCAAGAACGCAAGATGTCTCGAGCAAGTTAATAATTACAAGATATCTGCGTCCAATCGTAACCTATCGCTCGGAAGCATGATTATTAAACACTGCAGACGAACAGAGGTTATGTAGGTGGAAAAGAAAAATTGTAAGAAGGGAGTAAGAAAGGACTGAGAAGTTGCCAAACTGTACGGTGAATCGAATATAGTATCCTATCACAGAATTGTAGATTGCGATGCTGGGACATTTGGATCGGATGAAGAAAATGGAGGATCCTAAAAGAGCATCACAGTGGGAAAAGGTCGCGAAGCCGGCTTCGATTGAAATTTTCCCAGGATATGTAATAAGATTTGGATGCCCTCAGCCAGCTGATATGACGCTCGTCTGCAGCAAATAGAAATAGGTGGAGAGTTGTAAAAACAGATGCTCGGATTCTTCATGGACTGGTATTGCCCAAGAGTAAGTAAATATTGTATATCACATAATACGTATCACTAGACGGTCTAGGCCTCTCTGACGCCCTTCCTCACACTCTGTTTCGCTCCCATAGCTCTGTGGCTAGTGTGCATGTTTCACTACTACCTCACCAATCATTTACTATCTTTAATTTTGATATAACCATTACATTCATTACCTTAAAATTTTAAGCTTCTTTGTTTTCCACATTATCGCTGCAATAAGATTTTTATGATCAAACTTCCTTCGTAAATAAATTTTCTTCTGGGATCCACCCCCAAAAAAATACAACAAGAAGAAAACATATAAATTAATATTACTTCCCTAGTAAAAAGAGTAACTTTAAAGAGTGAAAAAATATGTTCTGGCGGGAAAGGGACAAGAACAAATGAGATGTGATTTACATGGCGCAGGAGAGAAATACAAGAAAAAAAAGGAAATCTATTCCATCCCTTCCAATTTCTTTCTCTTTTTTTTCAACCGAGGATAAGCAACAGGAGAGATATTAATAATACGTCATTGTTGTTGCTATGTGAGGGTGGCGTTAAAAAGTTGTAGATGTTTATGATGGGTAACAGTGTACGATGGTTACAGATTGGGTAGTGAAGGTTATAGTAATGGATTGAACTGTCTGTCTGTCTACAGTGGAGGGTGTCTTCCACTGAGTAATGAGATCACTGATGCAGACAGGCATAATGCTAACGGCTACTTGTATAAATCTTTATACCACCTGCACCAACCACTGTTCAATATACATACTTATGTACGTCATTAGTGTCATCTGTCTTTATTAAATCAGTAATTGTTAATGATGCTATATGCTTTCTATGACCTTAGTTTCTTTCACAATGTAACCTGTACTTCACACGAGTTTAATAATCAGTCAGTTTACATGACTGCCGAGTAAAGTAGCACTTTTACATTCAAGTTCTATATAAGCGAGAGTCTATGACAAAAGCCTTGTAAAAGCACTTTCCTCAAGCGTTACTTTTCTAAACCAATTTAAACATTTAATTACGTGTGTAAAAACAAAAATTTAGTATATATAAGGTTTGGTAAGCTTGTTTTGTTTCAAATGAAAACGGGAAATGGTTTTAAAAAACTTTACATAAATTAAAAAAAAAAAATCTTAGTTTCCCTAAACGTTTCGGGAATGTTAGGTTTCAATCGTTAGTGGTGATCATACGTCCATAAATATCAACCTAAAAGTAATAAATAAATAATACTATTAACTGACCTGCCACTTGCAGTGTTGCATTTCTAGACGTAGCCGATCCTGCGTTATTTGTCGCCACGCACCAGTATACCCCATCATCTTGTTCCTTTTTGCCATGGATTACTCTTAAGAAGAACAGTGATCCCGAAGGTAACAATACACGATGAGTTTTAACATCTGGTGGTGAAGTGTTTACTAATTCGCCATCCTTATACCATCTGTTAAACAGCAATAATAAAAATGTTATTTTTAATCTTTATACACAAAACTGCGTAAAATTGTTTATTCAGATATCCATCTAAGTATTCATCTAGGTGTAAATTACCTGATTAAAGGTTCAGGTCTTCCTTCAGCCTTACAGTTCAGAGTGACGGGTTCATTCTTTGGTACTACCACATCTGAAGGATGTTCAGTGATTCTTGGTGAACGATATTGACCTGTAAAAACGAAAGTAACATTGGATAAATCATAGACGAATATTTTTTTGATCCCCGGCCAAAATGAAAGAACTATGACTGATTTCAGTCAAATAAATACATCATCGAGTCATTAAAGTTTAAATTACATTTTCTGGAAGTTTATTTCCGGAAATAATCGATTCGTGTGCGCAAGTTAAAACAAAACTGGTGTAATACTTTCTCCTACTGCAATAACCAATTTAAAACATTTAGTTGCCCTAATTAAAAAACAGTTGGTGCGGAGCTCTACATTGTACTCGTTCGTTTCAAATCTCTTGTCAGCCTACCATCACAACCAGGAATGCTCCTGCAATTTAGAGATAAAATTAACGTCTTACTTCTCCTAGAATAAGCTTAAAATCTTTTTTTTTTTTGGAAATATGTTTGTAAAGAAAGTAGTAGCTTTATACCAGTATCCTATTCCAAGTTTAAAAAAAATATTTGGCATTCGATATAATTACGAAAAATTCAAATCCTAAACTCCTACTTTCGGCTAACATTTTTTTCTTCAAACTCGACAGAAATGCATTTAAAGACCCTTAATTTATATATTGGTACAACCGGACATTGTACCAAAGTGGCGCTATAAAGAAAAGTTTTAACTTAACAATAAATTTTTCGGGAAAAATTGATTGAAATGTGTGTTATTATTTGTTTATTAGTCTGAGAGAAATTTAAAGAAAATCGTTTGAAACTTTTAAGAGAAAATCGCGAAAAACTGAAAGAGCGGTCAGTAAATCGCATATCCTGTTAAAGGATTTTGACGTGTCACTGCGAAGTGGATATTCAATGAAATATCCAGTCTGAACTTTGGAGGAATTTTGTTCACACCCTCAGGATCACACAAACATATGCATTGAGCTGCTAAATACATACTTTCGTATTTGTGGGACCTTGATACATATATTTTTTTGTGAAGAACTCTATTTGTAAAAAAAACCTGGTAAGACTGCTATGCTACCTCACCTAGAAGAAAGCGAAACTACAAATAAATGCAACCATGAGTAGAGAAGATTTTGTGGAATTGGACAGAGTAAAAGAGAAAAGTACACTGATATATTAAATGGTAAACAGACGTACTGCAAGGACTATACAGAACTGATGTAGAAAGTGGTAGCGTGATTAGAAATAACAGACTGAACTGGCAGAGTATTGGTGATGGTGATGTTTTTGGCGTGTTCAAGACTGAATGTCTGAGTATACGTAGTCCTTATATAAGATTCCCCTACTTCTTCTTCCAGATCTCCTAGAGTTTGAGGTATGCGGATCTCGATCTCCCCCTAGGTGGTGAACTGAAAAGTTTGTGACGTGACATGTTGAGTGACGCACACAGTAGGCCGATGATGTATCAGCTGGGGTGGTTGCCTTATGATTCTGGCTGCAGGCAAGACATTACTCATGCCTTGGGGCGGGTGTTGGTGTAGTGGTTATGAGCATGGACTTGTAAGTGGGAGGACCCCAGTTCGAGTCCAGCTAAATTTTATATTTGTTTAAAAAATGTTAACAGTAAAGTAGGTGCTTCCGCCCCCGTCCACGACACCTCATTTGGTAGTTGGATGTTAAGCCCGCCTGAAAAAATAGGCATTACTTTACCTTACTTACTCATGCCTTGGGAAAAAGCGTCACGCTCTACATAAAGAAACCTTGAATTTCAAACTAGACGTCTCTTCATGAAGCTGGTGTCAGCAAACAAGTGTTGAAGAAAATAAGCAGATGCTCAATAAAATAGCAGTAGGCTACCCTCGAAAAAAGCTAGAAGAAGATCAGAGGCGGGTTTGATAGAGTGGTTATGAGCATGGACTTGTAACTGGGTCCAGTCGGAGGTCCTCTCGGATAACTGCTAAATTTATATTCGTTTGAAAAATGGTCACAGTAAAGTACTTCCGCCACTTTTCTCTGAAAAATATAAAAAGGGTGGAACAAGGAACTGAAGAGAGAGATGATAGAAACAGATCTAAGGGGCGGTGTGTGGAATGGACGGGAAAATTACGTTGAGTAAATGAAAAGCAGATAGACGATATCAAAGAGTTGTCGACAGATATCTGCAGCACTTCTGAATTGAAGATAATGCAGATGAAATCCCTGCATTCAACCCGGAAATATAATGTTATGGCCACATATTTTTTTATTATAAAAAACTGTAATTGAAATTAAAGTGTGAAGCTTCAGTTTAAGTGGTAGGATAATTTATAAAATATTTGATTGGTCGCATTAATAAAAGTCATTAAATAATAATTGTTATCTTGCCGATAAAATAAATTATTTCCATATTAACAGCTATCTGATAAATATGATAAAAAAAAATAAAAATGGTGTTAATCCAGGGAAATTTTATTTTAGATGAAAAATATCTCCCTTAATTATTTATTCATTACCTGGGATGATTTAGGTGGATATTATTGGATGAACGTTAGCAGAGATGGAGGGGAGAAGAAGCTGGCCTAATTTAGATTGTCATTTAGATAATTATGTTTAATAAAATAACACAAACATTAAAAAAATCCTCTTGCTATTGGTTGTTTGGGTTCACTGTGGTCTGTGCGCGGAGAGGTGCGGAGAGGAATATATGGTTAAAACGATTTATCTATTTTTAACCACCCAAAATATATATATATATAGGATTATCGATAATCATTGCTGTAAAATCCAGCAGTGCTGTACTTGGAGGGGGTTTGTTTTTATTATATTGAATGAATGATTAATGGGTTTACTATGGTATATTTTTTTATCGTTCATTTTTTTCCCCACCCATTGATTCTGATTCTTAAATATTTAATAAAAATTAAATTATCTAGAGCCGACATTGACGGTTAATAGGCTTCGCAATTCTACTAAATTTAGTATAATATAACGAATTATTTCAAGATATCCTGGGGCTAGATATCGATAAAGTTTATTACAGACATTTTTTTAATGGTTTTCGCTTGTTGTGAAAGTGGCATTAATTTTTAAGGATGTATTTTGGCACAATAACTTTTGCAGAGTACTGCAAATACCTATCTCTTGCTATTATTAATTGTGCAGAGATGAATTTTTATTGAAATTAAATTTTAACCATGTTCTACAATTCTGGCAAGATTGCAACAGTGTAGGTGTTATATAATCATAGGAATTAACGGATCAAATTCTCAGATCTTAGTCTTTCAGGGAATGACGACATTTTCAGAGATTTTCACCAATATCTACTTTGCTATTAGTCTTTCAGAGAAGTGTTATTCACTATATTTATGCCAAACTGGAACTTATAGGCGCAAAAAAAAATATTTTCTTTTTATAAAAATTCTCAGATTGAAATCGCTGTTCTGTTTTTGTTTTTTTCCAGTGATATATTTGCCTCGCTAATTTATTAATTGTGCTGGAGGTGGGGAGCACAAATATCTCTCTTATTGCAATTCCAGAGACGAATCTTTCTTTGAAATAGAAATAATTAAAATTATGTACATTTATGCTAAATTGGAACGTTATTCACTACGAAACATTTAGGAAAAAAAGGAAGAATTTTCTTTATTAACACTTGCTGACCCACTGACCCAAAACCTCGAAAATTTTCGAAATAATACATACAAATAGAAAGGTCGAACAAAAATGCCTCAGTTCAAAAGCAAAGTTGTTTATCATACTTGATTCGCAAGACTAAAGTTAAATTATTAAAACAACTTCGCATTAAAAAAAAATTATAAAATCTAATGAAAATAATAAAAAGTTTTGTAAAATTTATTTTATTCGTAGCAATAAATCCAAGTTTGATAAGAAGCTGCTGTTACATCCTGGAAATTACTTGTAATAAGAGCAGAGAGAGAAAAAAGAAAAGCTTTGTATTAAAGGGAAATGAACGGATTTAAAACAAAGGAGACAACTCCGGGGCGTGGAAGCGAAGGGAGATTGTAGGGGAAGTCGAGAAGGAGGTAGTTCTAGAAGGCTCTCTTTATAACGGCCACTAATGTTAACGGCACACATCTAACAAGGGACAATTAAATAGTATACATATATATATGGTTGAAAGTTGAAAGTACTTAAAAGTTTTGAAAGGGACGTGAAGAAGGGACGCACACAAAGCGTCCTGTCTGGGTCCTGTGATGTTAAAGGGAGGGTTTTACAAGCAAGCATATAAACCAAGCAAGGCAGAATCACACTAACATAATAAGAGGTTTGTGAAGTACAAGAACTAAAAGGGAAAACAGGATATCTGGACTAGTGTTACCATGGGACGGTGGAGATTTTGACCCTCATTCCCATGTAAGAGAGAGAGAGCTTGATAGCTAGAGCGGTCGCTAGAGTGAGACTGCCTGTCTTGATAGCCACTTAAGTTTGACGGCGCAGCCCTACTATTATTTGACTATTGCTAAAGTACTTTTGTAGTTAGCCGCCTACAATGCCGGTACTAGTAGTTAACTTGTAAAACTAACCGGCAACATCACTCACACAAGCTAATAAAACATGTCTCATTATTATTTAGTTATTCATTTATTTTTAACACTCTGTGCACCAATTTTATATTATTAATCCACTGATTAAAGTGTTAAAATAAATATCTTCCTATTTATAACATTTATAAACAATTCAAGAACCTATAATTTATCTATTTATCTGCACTCAGTAAATACGTATGTCATTGTCAATTACAGATGTTATAAGTATAATTATGTCACTGATCGAGTACTGACCAATTGAGTGGAGTCGGTTTTGTTCAATTAATAACTTCACAATACTAGTTGAAGTCTGTATCACTTATCAACTTAGTAACAACGACAAACGTTTCGCTTCAGTTGTGAACTTTTTCCAAACAGATATTACAAATATCAACATTTGCAGCTTACAAATTTCAAGCCCATGCAAGGCCTGGTCACATTTGCAGGGAATCTTGGCGTCTCAAGGTAATTCAAATATAAATAATAAGAACAATATTTAGATGGATACTCCTAAATACTTGCACAACACAAAGAGGCTTGCATAGGTAGTTGGTATGCAACTAGGGCTTTATAGAGGACTCCATTCTATAAACATTACTGAAACCCGAGTGAGCTACATTGTAGCTTTAGTTCGTAATGGTTTTGGCATTATGACCTAAACACAATTCTCTACATCTACATACATCTAATAAGTACAATATTACCGGATTGCCAATGAATTTAATTTAAAAGGAAACGCATAGCAAATATACTGCAAAAGAATATTTATATATATTTTTTTAAATTTAGACATTCACAACTAAGCAACAAGAGTAATAAGTGAATATGTTACAAGAATACTGGGTATGGAAAACTTGTTAGGAGATGCCACACTGCCTAAAGCATTTTATTAACTATCGGTGTTAAGCAGAAGAAAGGTGCTCGCGGCGTCAGAGACGTTTTAGTCTTCTGGAAGGGTTGCTTGAGACAGTGAGGGAGGTAAGCCTTTGGATAAGAGAGTTGGGATGGTTGGATGTGGAGTCATAGAATTTTTTATAACGGGATTAATTAGCTGATGGACAAAAAGCATTTGAGGTCAGTATGAAGGGTTAGGTTGGAAACATACAAGGGGACGTTGGTAATTCTTCTGAGGATTTTTGATTGGAAGGATTGAATACGGTAGGGACTGGAATGCTTGGTTGAACCCCAAACATCATATGCCCAAAGCGGTTTCATGATTGTGTAGTAGATAAGTCTTTGTGTTTCGAGAGAAAGTTTTGAGAGTCGGTCAAGCAGTCTAGAAAGAAATTTGCATCGTCTGTTGAATACCAGTCTTTTTAATCTGGTGTATGGATTACACAAGTCAATTGTCGAAATAAATTTCAACAATTGGAATTATAATCCCTTGGAGGAGCAAGGGAGGGAGAGTGACGCATCAGTGGGTGAAGGATATATTCGCTTTTTGTAGGATTAACCTTTATTCTCCTACTGGTAAGCTGGTCTTGTATTGACATGATGTGGGATTATAATGGGTATGGTGAAGGAGAGAAAATGGTTTAGTTTAGATTAATAAACTAGATGTGGCTGAACACTGTATAATGAAACAGTGACACTGACTGCCTGGACTTCACACTAAAATATATAGAATGGTAGTGAGGTAAAGAGTAAGGTAGATGACGTGTTGTGACTGCCGAGTGTACTCTGCTATATATATATATATATCTCGTATATCTCCCGTCGCTGTATTTAAGCAGTTTCTCTCACTCTAGTCCGAGAGCTCCCACTCTGGTCCGAGAGAGCGGTCCTGTCCTTTTTGTCTCTCTCTATCTCTGCTATGGATCCCTCTCTTAGGATCATTTTCTCTCCTTTATCATACCCATTATATTAGAATGAAGGAGAGAGAATGGTTTGGTTTGGATTAATAAACTAGATGTGGCTGAACACTGTATAATGGAAAAGTGACTCTGACTGCCTGGACTTTACACTAAAATATATAGAATGGTAGAGAAGTAAAGAGTAAGTTGATGACGCGTTGTGACTGCAAAGTTTACTCTGCTATATATAAATATATATATCGTATATCTTCCGTCGCTGTATTTAAGCAGTTTCTCTCACTCTAGTCCGAGAGAGTGGTCCTGTCATTTTTGTCTCTCCCTCTGCTATGGATCCTTCTCTTAGAATCCTATTACAGGGATTGTAGGGTATAGGATGCGAAGACAGAATCAGGATTTGAGGCAATGACAAAATTATCATCAATCAGCGTAGGAGTAGAGAATTGTTTTCGGATGGGATGGCATGTCTGCAAAGTAGAAGATATACAGGAGGGAAGAAATATTAGGAAAAATAGAGGATTTGGAGGAGCCAGAGCGAACCAGATGAACGGTCGGATAGATATGATTTTAGGATCATAAAGTAAGTTCAGGGAAGGATTTTCTTGAGTTTCTACAGCAATCCCCCGGGCCAAATCCGGTCAAACGCTTCAGCGATGTCCAAGAAGACACCAGAGCAATACTGATTTTGCTCAAGGACTGATGACAAACAAAATGTGTGCTGTGAAGCTCTCACATGACATTCTTTTCTCCTGTCAACGTTCTAGGCCCGGTTTGTGATTGTTTTTCTTGTGTTTTCTTTAGGCTTTGGATAGCATAAGGTTTGATCCCTCCCGATAGACGAATGATAATAATTATACAATTATAATATATAAAATGAAACCTTTTTTTTTAACATCAACTTTTGCTCATTTGTCCTAACATGAATATAGAGAGGTAGTTCAGGGTACAAGTACGAACCTCTAAATAATTAGTACTAATTAATACTAATGCTTGGTTAATTCTAAGCTAAAAATTCAACATCATATATTCTACAAAACTATTTAAATAATTTTTTTTGGAAAAATGATTCAAATAAAAAAGATAGGTTTGTATGTATGTGCAGTTGGCATTCCAAGTTTAAAGGAAATCATTTTATAATCGTTTGCAAGAAAATTATTCCAAAAGACCCCCCCAAAAAAAACCTATTCTATAAAGTCGTATTTCCGGTACGATTTTCATTAAATATGCAAATCTAGTAATGTTACTGAAGTGGTAACGTTACTAACCTCCTCTCTCCCCAAACAATAAAGCTAAAAAGATTTTTTTCGTACTCAGGGGACCTCAAAACATATATTTTTCGGTGAAAACTCAATTTCGAATATGTAACACGATCGCAGTACTTCGTGTTACCTATCAGAAAGAGAAAACAGCACATTTAACTGTATATTTAGAAAAAGTTCGAAAAAAAACAACTCAAGATTTTAAAATCAGTTTGACTTTAATAGTTATTGACAAGCCGCCATTCGATCAAATCTTTTTTATAGTTAATACCAAAAAATTTATTGTTAATGTGGAACAAGTTTTTTTTTTAAAGTTAGGACACCGCCAGCGGTCCTAGATTAGTTTAGAATAAAATATTAATTCTTTTTTATTTATTCAAGGAAACGTCATTATATTGTGAATTTTATGTGATAAAAAAATATATTAAAGTCCCAGGAAAAAAAATGTAAAAAAATATTATAAGAAATAGACAGCGCCCTTAAAGTCGGGACAAGTATTGACTAACCAGGACTGATTTATGGACATCCTGGCACTCTGGTTTTATTCCAGCGGAGAGAGGTGTTTTTTTTTCATTAAATTATATATTATAAATATGTACATAAATATTTATGGCCCAAAAAAGAAGTAGCATATCGAATTTCTAGTTAAAGAAGAAAGATTTTTTTAATTTTTTGTTACAAGTCCACAAGTAGAAATGAATGGATGGGAGACACTCTGTTAGACGGGTTTATAATGCCAGGAAAGATTGGAAATATAGGGAAGTCTTGGTGGCCGAACAAACCAGACAGAAGAAAAAAAATTGGTGGGTGAAATAGTCTTTTGAGTACGCAAGCGCTCACTAGGTTGGTGGGGGAAAGGAAGTTAATAAAATATAACCTCCTTGAATCGTTTTAACACCATTTATACACATATACAGATACATACACACTCACATATGTACATTCAAATACTATTTCTATAGGATTTTAATGTATTCCATTCAGCGATATTTATGTTGAAGAGGAATTGGTATAACCAGCAGGCTGAACTGAAAGTCAGTTCTGTCTTTCTCCAGAGCTCCTCCCTACCGCCCCTTCTTAACCTTAGAAAATAGAAGATTATTGGCCTTTTTTTAAGTGTTCACGGTTGACAAAGCGTAGGTTGAATTTAGATTTCTTGTGTAGTACCTTGGGACTTCCTTTTTTTCGTCGTTCATTCATGTCTAACCACTTTGCATTTACAATTCGAAGAGGAAATGTCGTCGGCTAGTTTAACACTTATTATATTAACGTTTTTTCCTTTTTTTAACCGACAATTTAATAGAGCTTATAAATGAAAAGCGTGGGTTTAAAAACTTGTCGGAGTAAAACACATAACATTCCTGTAATGAAGACTTCTTTTTTTAATTAAAGAAAGCAAAATGCCATCTGTTGCAAAATAATGAAGAATTTTTGAAGTGCCCATTGTGCGCGTAATTGGCAGCACATATATTGAAAATAGTGCGGTTAAAATGACTTGTGAAATTAACTTTCCAGACAAAAAGAAACCACGTATCTAGAGACATTAGCATAGGAGATCCCGAACCTTCAGATGATGCGCACAGTGCCGTCAAAAGTAGCTGACAGCTAGTTCAATTTAATTAGGTATAGCTTACCCATAGACATAACTTTAGCTCATGTGATGGTAATATTACAGTTCTTATCTGTAATATTGTGCCACAGATATCAGGTCTTTTTTTTCCCCACTACATAGGTTCATCGCCACTGTTACACTGAGCATTCCTTCGGAAGTGTTACCTTCCCAAATATACGGAACCTATTGGCGGGAAGATACTGGCTTAGGTATATGGTACATCGTTTCTCTGACCCCCATCGTCACAATGATGACACTAAGGACTTAACGCCAAGCCCTATTTTATTTATACAAAATTGGCTATCCAAACATGTCCAGTCAACAAAATCTACCAGAACTCTCAATTGTATCCTACCCAGGGAGAGAAGATACTCCTGAAGAAGTAACTGAATAAGTAAGCCTTCAGTTGACTTTCAAAGAGTTTTCACTTAACAACCTCTCCCAGCAAGGTAATAGTCTTCAACGAACAAGCAAACAAAATCTTCAAGAGGCTTCAAAGAGTCTACAGTGGTCAACAGTTAGACCTACCACGAAGCACCATACAAAACAGAGAAGATCTCTACCAGTAAAACTATCATTAGAACTTGCAGATTTCTGATCAACAAGATTAACCATCAAGAAATCACCTCTCACCAATGCTCCCCAACTCTCGTCGTTCGGTTACTTGCAACTCCTCTCTCTACACTAGCTCCTTACTCAGTTTAAAGTAAAACATAAATTGTGTGGGTAAGTGCAGCAGTGAGTTTCATTTTCAACAATAGCTCAAAAATTTCCTGCTTCTACTATAAATATTTTTCAAAGTTCCATTAGACATGGTTGTTTTAATTGTTTCAGCAGTTTCTTACATTCATGTAAATTATGGATTCAAAAAGGCGTAAACGTAAAGTAAATAACGAAGAGGCATTTATAACGCTCTGGATAAACGATATAGAACTATAGGGTTCAACTCGGCGATCCAATCTCCAGCTATGCTCACATTCCAGTGCAATGTACCCTCAGACCATAGTCCACGCTCAAATCAACGTTCCTATAATCACACTCTCCATACAAATCTTGAAATACCATTATGTAAGAGAAAGTAACAAAGATACGATACAAGAAATTTCACAGGTTCTAATACCCTCATACTAATTCCCTTGTATGCTTTCTTTCTTCCCCCACAGTGCCAGGGTGTCCTTTAGGAAATTTCAAATGCCAGAGGCATCGTGATTCCTGAGCGAGAGTGACTTGAGTGACAAGCGGACAGACTGTCCGCAACTGATACTAGTATGTACTTTTTCCCCTCATTTGTTCACTTGATTTTGTTTTTCATGGATCTATTGCCACCAGATTTACTGACAGCACCTGAGTGGAATATAAATTCTCGAACATCACCAATTCTGAAACTCGGAAAATCATAGCTAATACCTTTAAGGAAAGGTTTAAAACTATATATGTTTTCCTGGGATAATCAGGAAGTTGTCCCAAGCCTAAAACGACCAACAGGTATATGGATGGATACAGACTAAGCTTGGGGATATGCTTGTCAAGAACAACGAACCCGCATATTGATCATTTTGTTTGACTATTTTTTATCTAAAAAATAAAACAGAACAGGTTATCGATAAAACAATATTTTCTCTTTGGGTAAAATGAAAAAAAAAACAAACAATTGAGCATTAAAAAAATAAAAATAAAACTGAATGTTTGAATATCACAGCCGCTCTTAAGACCTCATAAATTTATTTGCTACAATGGCTATAAACATGAAATACAACTTGCCGCTTTGTACAGGCAGTTAAAATGTGTAATAAAAACAGAACTAGCTGTGCATTGCCTCCAGGTTTACCATTTACTTCGTTCACTCTGGGCTCGCTAACTGCGTAAGTTTCAACTGTACAAAACCGAGGAATATAGTGTGTGAAAACGAGCTACATTCTTAAAGACTATAAAATTTATAATTTAATTGCCCCTCTCTCCTTAATTTTATTACTACTTAAATGAAACATTAAAGGTTTAAAACTAGTTTAAATTAGAAATTAAGTACATGTGTGCGTGTGTGTGGTGTTTTGTTTGTGATGTCATCATTAAAACGTCATAACATGACTTGAGAAGAGTAAAGAGTGACATGTTCTTCTCATACATACATATACTCGTACATACACTCACGCACACTCATTAGAAGTTCGTCTAATTCGTTTTAATGTTTACTCTATAACCATGCACATTATTATTCTATGTTTTACCAAAGATATCTTTATTTTCTATTACGTCACCTTCATTCGCTTGCTACTACCAACTATAGTTACTTATTTATTAATGTAAATGACTTGAAATAAGATATTGATCAGTATCGAACTACTCTTTCAATAACCTTTTCTATTATTTATGAACTCTTTGAAAAATAGATGACAAAAAACAAAGCAAAAGATATAAAAATTAGTTTCCCAGTTTAATATGCCTCATTTCTTTTTTATTTTCTCTTACTGCTGTGAGAGAAACTAAGTATTGTGATGTATCAACAAATTTTGAAGTTGAGTTTTCAACAGAAATAGATATTTTGAGGTTACCCCTGAATACAAAAAAAAAGATTTTAATGAATCGTGTGTGG
>JAAEAF010003651.1:0-112337 GCA_011037195.1 Triatoma infestans | reverse complement strand
TCCTCCACTGACTGAGTTCCAGCGAAGCTCAAGACGATTTTATCTGTTATTTGCATCTTCTTTACGTTACTGCAGCATAAATAGGATGTAAGGAAGTAATCTTTTTCAATTTATTCCACAGCATAAGTTTGTCTGTTTTTAGAAACGAAGAGAAGAGTGTCATAAAATGCATATTCAAAAACAAAATAATGGATTCTAATTTTTTTTCATGGAAATCGAAATACTTTTTTCCTTTTTTTTATAAACAAATAGTGTTCTTTCATAATTCCCTCCTTTGATAAAATAAAGATGTTTATCAACCTACTTCTAAAAAAAAAAAATAATGTTATTATTTAAAAAGCTTTTAACTTAGGTTTATTTTTGAGACTTTATTTTTTAATTTATTTATTTTTTTTTTTGTAATAGTTATTGATAATAATTTATTGTATAAAACAGATACTAGGCGAGAATAAAGATGCTTTGAGAGACTGTTGGGATGAATATATGTAATCAGCATTAATGAACTTTACTTCATTATGTTTCATTCAGATAAAAGGAATTCAGCAGATGAATTAACAGTTGTGTATTCAATTTTTGGTTTCTTTTCTTTCTTTCTTTTTTTTTTTTCATATCCTTCTTATTCTACTTTTAATACAGTTGAATGCCAAATAAAAAAATTAGGAATAACAGTTTGGCAATGCCATAGCTTCGTGACCTTATTTGGCAAATTTGCTTATTTATTTATGAAACCAAAAACAACTAATTTGCTTTCATATTTTGGTATTATTTTAATACTGAATTATATAAAAAATCATTTATAATGCCTGAGGATAATTAATGTGTTTTTCTCTACAAACGTTCAAAATGTATTATTACTCTTTGTGTGCACAATTCTTACTTCTTTTTTTTTTTCTTATGTCTTTTCAGTTCTGCAGTTATTTATTATTAATATTTGGCTTAATAATATTATTATATTTTGAAAAATTCCCCATTATTCTTCTTCTTTTTATTTTAATTCATTAATTTCATTTTTTTCTTTATCATTTGAGCTTTTGAATGGCTCTTTTATTAACTTACAGGCAAAACAGATTAAAAAAGAAAACAACTGATCTGCTGATATTTAATATATATATATATTTTTTTTTCCACAAAATAAGAAACTTAGAATAGAAGAATGACATGACATGATTTACAGAAATGAATTTTTTGGAAAATAAAATCATACTAATATTAGGTTGTCCGAAATAAAAATGAACTATTTTAATCAAATTAAAAATGATGAGAATATCAGATTTTCACCAAAGAGAAACTAGTTTTTCTAAAATCAGGTACAAGATGGAAGTCTTGATGAATAGAGAGGCTTGGTTCGAGACTTTCTTAGCAGTCCAATCTGGAACTTCGTTCGACTTGGGAACTTGTCTGACAGCAGTTAATCAACTTGATGTTTTTAGTTAGTTTTTTTTTAGTTTGATAGATAAGTTTGATTGAAAGAAATTTAATTCATTAACAATTTAGTTCTCTGTTTTCATCGTAATTGATACAAAAGAACATGTAATCAGTTTTCACCTGTGTGAAATGTTTGAAACAATCTTCGGCGACTATTTTTTTATGGTTTTTGCCATATTTATTTGTATTTTGAACTCTCTTAGAACTTGCTGATGTCTTCGCTTGAGGTCCCTCAGAGCCTTCATCATTATTATTGACTTTTCAAAACTGGAATAACGTCAATTCTTCATTGAATACAATTGATTAGAGTTTGCCAACACTGCCACCACTAGTGAATTCTGTTACAGTTGTTGAGAAATATGACCGTAATTAATGGACACCAACTGGATCAGGCCGACACTTTTAATCATCCAATAACAAAACGTTAATTCAATTTGCATATGAGAACAGTAATCATAAAAAATCTCGACTGATTTTTTTTTAGGTACAATATTTATGTCTGTTATACAGTTGTTGAGTATGATATGGTCTGGTCATTTACCTCCATAGGTTGGTTGGAGGGGACGAAAAGCATATGTGAAGTGTTCGTTGAAGCAGTTCAGCTGTAGGGAAAGTGGTGAAAATACATATTGTTTGTCACACAATACTTATTAGTAGTCAGCGATATTTTCCATGATAGCCAGCTTCTTGTTGTGGTCATCGACCGGTTTCGGGTGTTCGCCCATCATCAGTTTTTTTTTTGTTTCTTTTTTTGTGAAAAAATTGTGATACATAGACTTGCAAATAAAGCAAATTTAGTTGATACACTCTACACTCACCTAGTGTATCAACTAAATTTGCTCTTTGCAACACTGTTTGACCAAAAATACATCCTGATAATAGGCGAACGCCACAAACCGGTCGATGGCCACAAAAAGACGCAGGCTATCACGGAAAATATCTCTGATACTTTCCAACTCTGCGTAAACCAACCATAACACTTATTAATATGGTCTTTGACATTTCACTATTTATTGGCATAAGTAGAGGCAAGAAATACGTGCTTTTTAGTCATATTGCTTACAAGTTCTCATGTGCCTTCTTAATGCTGTCTTGATTTTGAAATAAAACTGGTAAAAAAAAATAAATTAAAAAATTAGTTTAAGATTGCTTTGTAAACAATTTTGATGGAATACGTCAGATCGTTCAATGTTTTTAGTAACACCAAACAGATCCCTAGAATTCAAAGCATTTTATAGCTTTGAAAATATGGCACCTCATCATTTTGGACAATCTAATATTTAATTTATTTTCTATTTATATTATTAATTATATTTATTATTATAATAATAACTTGTAATTGCATCATAAATAATTATTCTATGTTTCTTAAATTATTTCTGCATTATTTTAATTAATTATACAAACATTATGACTTTATTTTTTTTTTTTTTTTTTTAAGTTTTGTTGTTTTTTTGGTTAAACATTATAAATTAATCAAATTTTTTAAAAAAAAAAATGAGAGCCATTGAAAAATTAAAAATATTTTGGCTTTTGATTCTAGGTTGGAAACTTCTGAGGTGAGAAAACTTGGAGAGAAAAAAATTTTATTTTTTGTTTATTTTAAATTTGGGTCTCTATGTTGAATTTTTTTTTTTTTTTTTTTTTGTGTCGTTTTGTGTCTCTTTGTGTTGGCGCTCTCTATTTAGATGGAAAATTAAATTTTAGAAAATGAAAAATAATAATAATAATAAAAAAAAAACATAAATAAAATATCTTTCGGTGCCGCTTCCCCCCTTCCTTCTTCGTACAAAAAAAAAACATCGACATAAATGTCTTCTTTTTATCTCATTAATGTATATACATTCAATAAATAAATGTATGTATATTTTTGTACGAATATTTATTTATTTATTTTTATTTTTCACTTCTTCTGTACATTTGATAGTCCCATAAAAAAAATATTTACAAGAAAAATGATGATTTTTTTTTTTTTTTTTAAAGTTTATAAAATAAATTTAAAAAAAAAATAAAAAATAATTACTTGTTGTTTTTTTATAAATATGTTACTTTATTTATGGGAACCTTTTTCAAGTTTTTTTAAAAAAAAAAAGTAGCGACTTAGCCGGTGTCCTTCCATGATGATCTTTTTTTGATGATACACCCAAAAAAAAATGATTAAAAAAAAAAAATTATAATTTATGGAAGGGGATGCCCCGCCATGCTTTTTCTTTTTTTTTTTTGATAAGAAAAGAAATTCAGGAGATAGAGAGAAATTTGAACAAATAAAAAAAAAAAATTTTTTATTATTTTCAAAAAAATAGAAATCTATGATTTCAGAAATGGCAGAAGAACTGCAGTGTGCAGGCTTAACTGTAATTAACTTCCCAGAACCGGCTCTGAATTGGCAGAACTATGGAGTATCATATACTTCCGTAGTGAATTAGGAAAAAAATAAAATAAAATAAATAAAATTAAAAAAAAACAATATTTTTTTCCAATAATTAAACTTATTTTGTATTATTATTCTTTTGATAGTTTTATGTATTATTGAATATAAAAAAAAAAAAAATATATATAATAACTTTAAGAAAGTGAAACAAAATTTTTTTGCTTTGAATTAGGCTTGTTGTTGGTTTTAAGAGGAACATTTTTGAAGTAGTTTCCACAGGACATTCATTAGGCCTAGGCTAAGACGCTACCTACCTTCCAATTACTTTTAGTTTCTTTTTTTTTTTTTCTAAAATACAAATTTAAACCAATTCCATTTTAATTTTTTCACAATAATATAATACTTTTTAGATTATATTTATTTTAACTGGGACTACCAAGTTGTATAAATGAAGTGTTTTTATTTTAAAGCCCATAGGATTGTTTTCTTCACTTCTTTTTCTTTTTAAGTTGGAAAATAAACAACCTATGAATTAGTATTTTATACGTACTTTGAAATAAAAGGAAAATTAAAAAAAAAAAATTTTTTATTTTTGATTTTTTTTTTTTTCTATATCGATGATATTACGCTGAGATTATAGTATTTGTTTTTCTTCTTTTTAGGTATTATTATTTTAGACTTTTTTTTATTATCTTATGCCTATCGATTGTTGAATAAGATAAATTGTTTATAATATATATAAATATAAAAAAAAAAACAGGCAATTTATTTTATTTTAAAATGTTATTGAGTATATAATACTCTAAACAAAACAAAAACAAAAATATGTCTGTCCGGGTTATTAGTGCATTTTATATTATATATAATTTGGTTGAGTGTAGAATTAAAAAAAAAAAAAATAAATAAATTATAAAAATAATAATTTAATGAAGATGTCTGCCCTTTGATAAATTCAGCTTGGTGGCTAAGATTTTGCTTTATATTATAATTATTGTTTTTTTTTTCGCGCATTAATGCAGTGTTAGTGGGGAGCTTATATTACAATACATGTA
Source organism: Triatoma infestans (assembly GCA_011037195.1). Lineage (NCBI taxonomy): Eukaryota > Metazoa > Arthropoda > Insecta > Hemiptera > Reduviidae > Triatoma > Triatoma infestans. The sequence goes on along the minus strand of JAAEAF010003651.1, from coordinate 107,489 downwards.
TTGTTATTTTATTATCAAACTAAAATTTTTCACTTTTTTCAATTACTTCCTGTCCGTTTTTTTTTTTTTTATTAAGAAATATAGTATTATTTGCACGATCTCACTTTTTTTTTTTCAAAATGGTGACAGATTCTTAATTTTCTCATTTTTTTTTTATTTTTATTTAATAGTGCTTTTCTCATTTATTTTTAATTCAAATTCATCAATAATAATTGAGCTGTTATTTTTTTGGAGTATTTATTTTGATCAGGACAAACCAGTTGGAAAGTAAACTAATAAACAGTTAATTGCTGCTTGAGATTAGGAACATTATTTTTCATTCTGACCGAACCAAACTCAAAAAATATCTGCAATTTAATGTTCAATATGGTCATATAAAAATAGATGTAATAAACTAAGCAGCGTTAATCAAAATAGCCTATTATAATTTATGAGAATCACCTATTTTTCCAAATTCTAATAATAGAAATTATTTGAGTTCTATAAAGGCTTAGGTTGCATAGTGTGAAAGCTGGCAATATCAAATTCTGTACTTAATTTATCGTTGTTGCTTCTCCTCCTCCTCCTCCTTTTATCTTTAGAAGTCAGCCATCGTGATTACTTGCTTAGACATTATCTGCATGCATATATTTACCAATTTCCCGAAAGATCTGTGCTTTTTATCAATTTGGATTCATTGGTTACATAGAAACTTTGAAAGTTCACGTCTCTTAATGCCGATGATCTCTTCATTTTCCCTCTATCCATGTAGCCCTTACTTGAACCATCTTTTGATCATAATTTATATGGAATGCTCAAAATAGTTGAGCATTGTATAAAAAAACAAAAACAATATTATTTAATTATATTGAGAGGATCTTGTTCAGTCTGTCTTCAATGTATTGTTCCTTGAGGATTCTTATTCATGCATTTCAAAGACTACCCTATTTTGCAATCAGGAAAAGTAAATCCTTTTCATTTTTGTTATAATAGCAGCGATTGCAAATTCTGATCTGATTTTCTATTTGGAGTCTCATATTACAATGTGTTGTTACTCTTTTTTTTATTCGTAATACTATTAAACCTATAACTTAATTTTAGGAATTTATTCATATGAACTTATTTTATCAGTTAATATTATTTTATATACGATATATTTTCTCTTCCGCTAGAAAGTCAGTTATCGTTTTGGCATTTCGTCTTCTTCCAAACGTAACAAATGACCTTCACTCCACTAGGTGTGCTTCAACATCCCCATTTTTTTTGAGTAAAGAAATCAAGCTATAGATTTCTTCTGAGCCTCTAGATCCCTTCATTTAGAATTTGGTCCAAAGTCCTTCTTAATATTTTTCTTTTAAATACAAGTAGTTGAGTACACAGTCCCAGGTAGGGATTGTTTCTTAATTATTCTTCATAATTAGAAATAATTCGTTTCTTGTGGTCTTGAAGGATGTTTTCAGATCTTTAAAATATCTAGTATCGTCATGAATCTCCTATTTTTTTTTTTCTTGATCGTTAGCTGTACTCTAGAGCCAATCAGCTTTCTCATTCCAAATAAGCAGACTTTATTTGCTTTTTGCTTATGCTTTCCTTCAGCGCGTAATCTAGTTCTTATTTCATCTGCATCAATCTTTTGCTATTATTTTCCTTATGACAATTTCAAGAAATAAATTTAATAATCCTTGATCATGGAGGGCTCTTCTTGTAGTAAATTAAATCAAAAATAATAGCTCAAAAAAAAAAACAATTACATAATTAAAACTCCTTGCAAATTAATCTCATAACAGAATTGATATTCCTACATTACTTATTATTTTATTGTTGATTAATTTATTATTATTATTATTATTATTATAAAGGGTTAATTTAATTCAATTGCATAATTAGAAAGCATAACAATTAGTAATCCAAGGAAGCACATGCTGAATTCCTAAAGAGACTGATTTTTTGAAAGAGCTTACAAATCTTACCCTCGCTTATTTTTATCCGTAGTTTTTACTGAGACAACGAGTGTTTTTTTTTATGTTTTGACTAAAATGAAATAAATAAATAAATAAACTCAGCCGAGGGGACCAATTTATTCACATAGGAAACTTCATTTTTATTTTATTTTTTTTCAAACATAAACTAACCATTTCTTGTGTCCTAATTAATAACTGTATAACGACCTCTGTGTAGGTACAACGATTAACACTGCATTAGTTTTTTTTTTTTTTATTATATTGCTATTACAATTTTTATTATTATTATTTTTGGCCTGAAAATTTTGTTTATTTCATTATTTCTACTTCTTTTTAATATCTTAGATTTTTCCAGACGTTTTATATTTATATATATAAATATATATATATATATTTGCATATTGATGTTTATTATTTATATTTAAGATACGTATATATATTATCTTCTTTCTGTTTTGATTTTATTTTTATTTTTTTCTCTATTTTATAACAGAGAGGAGATTGTTTTTGTATTAAATAGCTTCAAATTTTTAAGTATTTCTTGTATATATATATAATTTTATAAAATTTTGTTTAAATGATTATTTACATAAACACAAAAAAAAATCCAGTGCCATATTCTATGGTTTTTTTTTTCAATTTTTTCTTTTTTTTTTTTTTGAATTTCTTTTTCTCTGAAGAATGAATTATTGAGCATGTATTGAAAGATCTGAAAAGTTAAGGTTGTTTATTGTCTTTAAAAAAAAAAATATATATCTATTCTATTAGTAAAATTTAAAACATATTGTATTGATCATTGAATTCTAATTAGGTGTAATCGTGTCGAGGATTTTTTATGACAAACTAATAGCAATATTATTTAGTTTTTTTTTTTTTTTTTTTTTAAATGTAAATAAATTTTATCAATATAATTGAATTTGTGTGAATGCCATAGTCATTATTGTATTTTATCTGGTACCAGTCCACTATGTAAAAGTAATAATTATATATAATAATAAATAAAAAAAAGAAGTAAATTTATGGCAAGAGAATAATTATGAAATGAATAAAAAAAAAAATAAATAAAATAATATATTGTTAAGCACTTTTATTTAATTATCTGCGCATGCAGGTGCAGCTGCTGCAGCTGCGGTTGCTAAGCAACGCAGACATTTGGGTCAAATCCGAGAACATCCGTATCAAAGGGCGGGTGCACTTTCATGAAATTTTCACTACTAAGTGCTTCCCTCCCTCAGATTTAAGGTTAGTTTCCCCAAAATATAAATGGTATTTATATTTTCTATACATATATATATATATATATATTGTTGTTGTTTTAATTTTTTATTATACATATAGATAATAGATTATTATTATTATTATTATTACTATAATTATTATTGTTGTTGTTTAGTTAAATATATTCTTTCAGGTGACAATTTAACTGTATTTAATTTCAGTTTATTATTACAAATAATTATAAACTGAAAAGATAATGTACAGTTCAATTTAATTCAGAGGAAAGAAGGAACACCTACTTTTATTGTCTTTATTAATACTTTGCCCCATTTTTCTTTAAGAATATTTCTACTGGAACATTCTATTCCAGTATAAAATACATGACAATACTAGTCGCAACAAATATTTATTTTTTTATTTTATATATTAAATACATAATATTTATTTTTTAGCTACTTAGATAAAATAAAATCTTTTCTACCAGTGTTTTGTTTGATAAATATAGCTTTAAAAAGAAATGCCTACTGCTTTTAGTAATATTGCTATGTTTATCTACTTCAGTTTTTTTTTTTGTCCTTGTAGTTTACATAAATATACATCACTTCTTTATGAGCGTCTGGAATGGATAAGTTGAATATAATAATGCAAGAATGGTATAGGCGAGTCAAAAACAAAACCACTATTCGGTTGGTTTGCTAAAAAGACGCAACCTTCCAGTTGTTTACATTAATAAAGAGTTCTTGTTTCGGTAGCTACAAGTCATTCCATCTCACTCTAGATTGACCAACTCGCCTAATATCACATACATATTCCTTAAGACTTATTTTCCTGGCTCTTTAATCTCAAAATATGTCCACTTTAACACAATCAAGCCAACTTTGATGGCAACACATATATCAAAGAGCAGAAAGCAAGAGTCATATTTGATCTTGTCATCATCCGGTTCTGACAGAAGCATTTCTTACTTAAACTTTTTATATTCTAACCTTTGTGCTCTAGAACAGCATAGGTTGCTAAAATTCTTCATAAAATCAAGGTTTACTATCTTAAGAGCTTTCAAAGACGAGTTCCTCTTATTTAGAATTTATCTTTCGTACTCTCCGAGATGAATGAGGACGACGCAATTTATTATCATATCATAAATTATCCATCCAGTATAAATTTAGAAAATCATATGTCCATTAGGTAAAGATGATATAACCAGATATCTGTGACGTCTAAATCTGTTTTCTTCGATGTTACATAAAAAAGTCTAGAGAATATTCGGCTTGACAATTATATGACCAAAAAGATTAATCTGAGAAAATTGTTTTTTTAACTATCTGTTCAATTTATTGATAAATAAATTGGTATTATTGGTAAATAACCAAATTATCTGTTCAATTTATTTTGTATATTACCTGTTCAATGTATTATTTACAAAATAATGTTTAATTCCCGGTCTTTCACAAAAAGAAAGTTACACTACAATATTTTAATAACATTAAATATTCATGTAACATTTCACGTCAACATTATTTTTGATAAACGTAGTAGTTTCAATATATAATATTGAAAACAAAAAGTGATAATGGTTGTGATTTTGATTCATTTTTTTTTTTTAATTTTCAAGGAATTTTTGTATTATTTTTTTTGGTCCTTCTTTCCTCGACTTATTTTTTTTTTCTTTAGAATGAACATTTTTATTATTAAATGAATGAAAAGAAAGGTGTAATTAATTACCTTATTAGAAGATTGTTTCTTTTTTTCATTCAACATTGTATATTTATATTATTATACTCGTATATTTTATATATATATTGATAAGTTTATTCATGTATACAACTTGTGCCTGTGGACTGCTACATATATATTTAAAAATATTCATATATAAAAAAAATGGAGTAATATATAATATATATAAAAAAAAATATGTATTCTGTGGTGCACAACCAAAACCAATTCAATAAAATTTAAAAATATGAATCTATTTTTATTTTGATTTAATACAAAAAAAAAAAAAACAAAAGTTAAGCCCTCCCTAATCCAAATTACCTATCACCCTTATGATGAATGCATTTGTAGTTATATTTAAATAATAATATAAAATAATGTAATTAACCTAACTCACTTAATATTTATAACTTACGTTTAATATATATATATATATAAAAAAAAAAATATTAAATTAACCCTTTATTAACCTGAAAAATAAAAAGTAATAGTTAATAAACTAAATTAAATAATTAACTCCATTTTGCACTTAATCTGTTTTTCTTTATCTCGGAGGTGGTTAAAAAAATTTTTTTTTTTTTTTAAATAATAATATTAATATTATTAATATTTTGCTAATTACTTGAGGGAAACTAATTGCACACATTATTAACTAAATACTATGTATCCACAAGGCCAAGTTGACTAACCTTCCACTTTTAATTATTTTATATATTTATAGTTGTAGTAGTTGTTTATTATTTATTATTATTATTATTATTATTATTATTATTATTATTATTATTCAACCATTCTTATTTCTTAATGATTTGCTTTGCTTTACAGTCTTGCTTGTAATGTTATCCGGCATTAAGTCAAGAAAGGTTGAATATTATTATTTTTAAAACATTTTCTGTTTTTTTTTTCCTTTTTTTAATTATTAATATTACATTAAAAAGAAACAAATACATATCATATAATTTACAAATTGGCTAACACTTTTGATGTGGAAAATGTTTATTTATTTTGTCTATCAATATATGCTACCGGTGATTGGGACAATATGTATTATAAATACAATTAATTACTTTATCTCTTGTGAATATTATAAATCATGGCTTATTCTATTTCTTTGTCATTAATTCACCATCTCATGTTTTTTTTTTTTTTTTTTTATGCCATCATTGTAGTTAATATTTATTTATCTGCTTTATTACTTTATAACTAACTTTGCACTATATAAATAATATTGTATTAAAAATGAAAAATTAAATACTTTCCAGAAAAAGTAAAAAAAAATACTGCCATATAAAAAATTATAGTAATGAAATCTGCCATGATTAACATTCACATTAGATCTTTTAATCATTCTCCTACTTGAAATCTGTGGTTAATAATAATTTAAATAAAAAAATACAGATTAACTTCTCCTTTTCTTTCTTTTTTTTTTAACTTTTTTTTCGCCCTTTTTTAATTTTTCTTTGTTTTTCTTATAATTTATTATTTCATCTTTTGTAAATTTTTGTTATAGTAAGCAAATCTAAAAAAGTTGGTTGAATTCAAATTACTTTACTTCTTCAACAGTTCGTTGTTTATTTAAAAGATTAAAAAAAAAGTCAAATTAACCCCTGGTGTAATGCTCTAGACGTCGCATTCAGTCCCGAATTACTAGTACTTTAAAAACAGTCTTTTGAATAGCTAATGTTTAAAATAGCTCAAGATATGCAATCGGTGTTTCTTTCCGTTCATTATAGTATCTAGAGCGGTCTTTCTAACCTCTACTTTGCGCCTTTGGTGTGAGAATTCAAGTTTCGATTCCCGTGCGAGCAATCACCAAGTTGATCCAGCATCGTGAAAAAGTGGGGAGCTATAGTTAGTAGCGAATGTTGGTAGCAAAGATCAGAAATAAATTGCGTTGGGAACCGTGTTTACAACGCCCACCCTACCCCAATAAAAATCGTTTTTTAGCAAACCTTGTCCCTTTAGAAGCTGTTTTTATGCTTGAGTTTTATTGAGGAGTAGTGAAAAGTAGCATCAACTCATCCGCCAATTTATTTCCCAAAGCTTCGTGATCACGCATCCAAACTAGTGTTAAACTACTCTGAATGTCCCAGATATTTACGTACCAAGCTATTCAATATAGTGGCTCTACCTTTGCGAAATGTCAAATATTGTGTCTCATTTTCTTTTTCATTGCATATATATAGTTTTAAGTAAATCGTTTTGATATGACATTTGAACCTAATTAGATTTGCTTATAATAAAATTAGCACTACTTAATCCGTTCTAACTGGACAACTGGACAAGACAATAGTAAAGTCTGGTAAAAGAAAGAAATAGACCATACTGACAAAGATATTAATTTAAAAAAAAATAAAGTTCTTAAAAGAACCACAGTTATTCTTAACCTAAAGTAAGGCTCTTGGCAAAATATTCCCTCCAACTGACTAAACGATTTTTATTGAGGAACGTGTTTACAGCAATTCTGGGTATCGGTTACCGTGTTTCTGGCATTTGTGAACCAATTTCCCAATTATCACTCATGATTTTTTGGGGACGACTTTCCAAAGGAATGAGAAAATCAAGCCAAAGGTGAGCGAGCGTTAGTCACAACTGTTAAGCGCAACTATTATAACCCATACAATATTTAAGAAAATAAATCTAGGCAATTGTTAGATTTCCTATAAGTTTGATTTACGTGCGTGTTGTTTTATGGTGATATAAATTAAGTAATTCATAAAACTTGAATTATTGCTGTACTTCAACATGTGCACAAGCGCGGTCATTATTATTCCAATTAAAGACATAATTCAAGGATCTTTATCCTTTTTTTTTTTCCTTGAAACTTGTCAAGTCTTTATATAAACACGTACATTCTCAAATGTCTCCATTCAAAGTATTTGAATTTAAACGACTTTTTGCAAGACAACAGAAATATTACTAATCCAACAAAAATTTCTCCTCAGATAGATTGTGCTTATTGTTTTGTTAACACAGATTTCTCTCGTAGGGGTTTTTTTTTTTTTTTTGCTCAAGGGAATGGGTTGTGTTTTAATTAGCTATTGTCTTAGCCGGTATTTTTTTTAAAAGTAATAATAATAATAATAATCATAATAATAATTTTCTTGTATTAAAAAAAAAATAATAATTAGCCATTTCAAGATACTAACATTCTGTTTTCTTGTTTAACCCGATGCCGTTAGACTTGGCGTGCTAACCCTTGGATCCTGAATAACTCGCACGACTGTGGTCCATAAATGCTAACAATCCCAGGGAGGCCACATCACCCATCCGCCATATATACAGGAAAAAACTCTAACTCATTTTTTTTTCTCTTTTTTTTTTTTGTTTAGCTTTTAGTATATATACATTTTTTTTTTCTTTTTTTTTTTTAAGAGCGAGACAAAGTTTTTGTTTTTATTATTAAACAATCACTTGTCACAGCTTAAATAGTGTTAAAATTTTTCCGACAAGATGAGTCGTATAATTATTCTAATTCGTTTTGTTTAATATATATAAGAAGTTCTCTGCTCCGTGTATAGCACACAGATTCATTAAATCTAGAGCTTTTCTTTTTTCTTTTTTTAAAGAATTTTGTTTAAATATTTACTTATCAGTTTTCCACCATTTTCTTATAAATTTGGCGTTATTTTCAAGAAAACAAAAAAATATATATATATGCCGATTTTTTTAAACTATTTTCTTAACCAGAGTAGTTTCATTTAAAAAAAAAAAAAAAAAAATTCGGTGGGAGATTGCTTTTAGCACAAACCCGCCTTCCTTAATTTTATTTTATCTTTAATTAACTAATGCACTTTATTTATTTATTTTTTTATATATAATAATTAAAACAGATATAATAAAAATGCATTCACTGCTTGCCTTTTTTAACGACACAAATTAATACTTCTTATAATTTAATTGCAGGTTGTATAAAGTTCTAATGAAATGGAATTAACTATGTGCTATACTATTTTTGCAATGTACAAATTAATTTTTTTCTTTTTTTTTTTGATGCTACTTAATTATTTTATAGGTTTATATTAATTTATACAAATTTAGCTTATGTGCATTTATAAATAAAAAAATGAAATAAATTTTTTCAGCATGATAGTAAACAATATGATTTTTATTAATAATTTTTTATAATACTCAGAAAAATATGTTCAGTATTAATGATAATTAAAGTTTTTCTTTCCTTTTTTTTTGAAAAATATATTATTATTATTATTATTATTATTATTGCTGTTTTATGCAAATGATATCAAAATTAATATTTTCTATTCTTTCTTTTTTTATAGTTATTATTTTTATTTAAGATGTGCCAAAAAAAAAATAAAAAATATAAGCATTCAGCTATATTTTTTTGTAAAGTTAACAAAAAAATAAATAAATGAAATAAAAATAAGAAAAATTTGGGTAAAAAAAAAAATTATAATTGTTTACTATCATTTTTTACTTTCTCTTACTCTAGTAAGAGGAAGTATTGTTTTTTTTATTAAGAGAAAAAAACAAGATTTCTTTATAGCACAATTTGTTTTTTTCTTTAATTTTTGGAATCAAGATTTGATTAGTTATATTTAAAAAAAAAAAAATAATAATTAAAAAAAAAATGTGCAGTTGCACACAAAAAAAAATAAATAAATAAATAAAAATAGTTTAGGTGTGTGCGAACGAGTTAGTAGTGTGTGCGTGTGTATGTGTGTGCTATATTTGTGTTTGCGTGTAGCCTTTGAAGTGTTTAAAAAATTTTAATCAATTGCTATTATTAAAAAACAAAAAAATTAGAAATAACAAAGAAAGTTGACTTAAAATTTCTTTTTCTTTCTTTTTAATACAGTTTTTTAATTTATACCAGAAGTTGTTACGTTTATTTTCTCTGTTTTAGGATTGTTATTTCTTTTATTCCAAAAAAAAAAAACAACATATATGTTATATTTTCTATGGAATATACATAAATATGTAGATTCATAAAAATCATAATATTATTTCTTAAAGACAATAAAAATTATTGAAAATGTGGGTGGGGCCGCATGAATGCTGGATAACATCAGATATTTTAAGTCAGTCGTAGCGTGCATATTGTTTTTGTAGTCATCAATCATCAGAGCAAATTCACAATAAAAGTTCGTGAAGAGAGTTCACTTTAACGTAATGTTTTTCTGTTTACACTCACGCTTGTTGGTTGCTTAAATATATGGGGAGGTTATTAGAAGGTTATGTTATACAATACCTTCAAATGTATGTATAACATAACCTTATAACCTCCCCACATATATAAGCAACAAAAAAGTGTGTGTGTGTAACAGAAAAACATTACATTGAAGTGAATTGTCTGCACGAACTTTTGGTGAATTTGCTCTAACAGAGATGGATGAAAATCTGAAACCGGTCAGAACTACAAAATCAATATGCACGCTACGACGTATGACGGATAAAATTTGGTAAAAATATCTTTAAAAATTTGACCATTTAAAAAAAAAAAAAAAACATGATTTTATAATTTGACGTTTATGCGAGGTTTTTTTAAAAAATTATTTATTTATACCGTAAGTGCTCTTACTTTAAAATGAACAAGAAGTTAAGTGACCCTTTCATTAAAGAGGGCGAAGCTGAGGGATGTGCTATAATTTTAGGGGATCCATAATTAGACTTAGACCGCCTTCCCCGTTCGAATCGAATCGAAACCTTTCATTTTAAAACTTCTACAATTAATTTTTTAGTAATGTATATCTATTTTATTAGTTATTACTAGTGCTTTTCATATATAAAGACCACATTTTGCTAAGAATCCTCGCACCTCCGGGAATGGTCATTGTTGAAAGGAGTGCTGTACAGATACTGGAAGTTAGTCTTTGTTTAGATTCTAATCTGAAAAATTTTAAATAACATTTAAACTGTTAATAAAAGAAGTAAATAAATAAAATTATAATTACGTAACAGTCCATTGATAAAAATAATGAAATCATTACAGAATCTTTTAAAATATAATCAAACAAAGGATGAATGGAAAATTTAAACTTAAAAAAAAAAAGGTGTTCATTTGGTACATTTAAGTTGCTATCTAATAAAAGATCATTAAATCAATAGCAAAAATAAATCCTAACCCTTTTTTTTTTGGCTAAAAACCTTATAAAAATTATATTGCTTTTGTTTACAATAAAAGTTAAAAAAAAAAATGTTTTAGAAACCTTCAGCATTCTATTAGTTTTAAGAAGCGTCAACATTTATGGGTCAAATAGAAATATTAAATATTTTTATTTAATTACTAAAGAGAGTGTATTAAACAATTATCTCAATTTTAGAAATTCTTCTTATCATATTTGGAAAATCTTCTTATCTAATCGCTGCCCTGGGCACTAAATATTTTATTTTCAGATTATAAAAAAAAAAAAAAAAAAATCTTTATTTTTTCTTTTAGGCCTGTTAATACACTCCGGTTTTTTCGGGGCAAATATGAGCCCATAAATCTATTTATTCGCATTGAAGTATGGGAATATAAAATTTAACTATTCTTTCTAGTAATTTACCAGAATTCCGTATCATCTTTATTCATATTGGATTATCTTTTATTGAATGGGACAGCGATCCTAAACATTTTTGCCATATTTAAAATTAGTACCCCTTTACCGTTTGATTAATTCAAAATTTACTGTCATAATTTTTATCCAAATAAAATGATTTCTCCGTTCCTTTTGTCATCTCCAGTTTCAAGGCTGAATTCCAGAGTCGCATACAAATTATATCCACCCAATTGCTAAATGAGTTTTCCAGAGTACCTTAAGAGTGACTCTTAAACGACCGGTCTTAATTTTTTTTTTTTTTTTGCTATGACAACGGTGGAAAAGTCTTTTTATTTTATTCCCGTTTTGTTGTATAAGATTCCACGCTATTTGTTATATGCAATATTAATTGATGAAAATGTGGCTGGGTCCCCGCAATGTTGGATAACATCCGGTATTTTATCCATCGTAGCATGCATATTAGTTATGTTCCTGACCGGATTCGGATATTCATCCATCGGCAGAGCAAATTCACCAAGTTCGTGTAGAGAGTTCTATAGAAATTTCGTGAAGTAACTCTCTACACGAACTTGGTGAATTTGCTCGGACGATGGATGAATATCCGAAACCGGTCAGGAACATAACTAATATGCATGCTATGACGGATAAAATACCGGAGGCAAATATTAATTGTTTATTTTATCCATATAATTGTTGAAAATGAATGTTATTAGTATGTCAAAAATGGAGCTATATGATCTAGGTTCTCTTTGAAATTTCGACAATACTTAAAAATGTATTATACCTCATAGTCTTTTTTTTTTTTTAAATGATTCGTCGTGTATTAAAAGTATTTGTATTATTATAATTGGCTAAAATATGAATTTACTTATTTAGTATATTTTTAATAAATGAAATATAACATATATGAAACTGGGAAATATTTAAGGAGAAATAATACTTACACTTATTACTTAAATATATTGTCTGTTTTTTCCAAATAAAAGAATATATATAATTATCCATAATATGTGTATATACAATAATAATATATAGTGCCTTATAATATTTAACAGATTTTGTGCTGCGTGAGAGTTTATAAAAGTATAATATATATTTTGTTTTTTTCAATTTAGCTCCGCCCTCTATTTTAAAAAAAAAAAATTATTAAAAGAAACAAAATTAATTAAAATATGACCAGTTTTATTAATTTTAATGAAATTACTTATTTAATTAAGTTTGCTATTTACTTTAATCTTAAACATCTGAAGAAACTTAAAAAAAAAAAAAGAAAAGATTTTTTTATAGGATTAATTTACAAATATAAAAAACATGCAATATTAATTTATAGAATTTGAAAAACAAAACAAAAAATTAAATATCTATTATTTACTTTTATTTTATTTTTTGTTTAAATTTTATGATTAAATTATTAATCGGAACGGAAGAAGAATTAAGATTTGCTAAATTATAAATAGTTTAAACCATCCAGTAGTTTAAAAGAATATACAGGGGTCTTTTATTATGAAATTTTTATGAGGACAGAAATCTCATTTTAATCCCGCCTTTTAGTAAATTGTTAGATTTCATGATTGATATCAGGAATTATTTACAAATAAAAAAAAAAATTCTACTTAAGTAGTCGATTAAAATAAAATTAATAATCATTTTGCATTAAAAAAAATTATGTGCCATGTAAAATTTAGATCATTTTTTTTTTTTTTAAGTTAATAATCGTTATATGTGCATTATTATTATTATTAATTTTATTATTATTAATTTTTTTTTTTTTTTTTACATTATTAAAAATTTTGTTTTAAAACGTTTACAAAAAATAAATAATATAATAAACGCTTTAAATAGAGTAAAATATATGAAATATTTTTTAAGATTTAATTATTATTTAAATTAACTTTCTATTTATCCTAAGATTTTTTTTTTCTATTAAGAGAATAAAAAAGTCATTGGTGCTAAGCACAATATGATTATGGCTCGTAAATTTTAAAAGAAATATTTTTAATTTAAATGGATCTGCTATAATCATTTTGGCTTGTTACTTAAATATAAAAGAAACAAATTTAAAAAAAAAAGAAGTTTTATCACAAAAATTATTAATAAAAGTGCAACCTTATTTTTCTCTAAAGATCGTCTATTGACCTATTTTATAGGTTTCTCATTTTTATTTAAAAAAAAAAAATATTTAATTTATTTTGTTATTAAATATGAAATTTAAGAAAATAAAATTAAAAACTTTTAATTAATATTGATTTCTAACATATAATAAATGTTATGATAATTAATTAGTTAATTAATAATAACAATAAAAAAAGCCACTTTGTGAGGGTGGCTCTCGAAATATTTACAAATTTTTTATTTTTTAATATTAATAATCAAAAGTCTTTTTTTTTTTTTTGTTTTTGATATATATATACATAAATGTTTAATTATTACTATTTTATTCAAACAAGGTTACGCCATTAACTTTCCATGACTTGTGGGAGGTAATTTTGTATCAATCAGAAACTTTGAAGCAAAAAAAAAAATTATTTTTTTTTTTAAATTTTGGAGCAGAATTTACTTAAAATTGTATTTTTTCTTTTTTTTGCAATCATCAAATAAAATTATTGTTGTGTATTATAGAAAAATATAGTAGCTTTAAGATTTAATGTTTTTTTTCTTTTTCTTTTTTTTTCCCCCTTGCAAGATCATTAAAAACATCCTTCAAAATTTATGACTTTTTTATTATGATTTCCTATTTACAAAGAATGGATATTGATATCCATAGAAATTGTTTGTTGGATAAAAATAATGGAGAGAATAGTTAAGATATGATACATCATCAGAAAGAAGAAGTTTAGAATGGAGTTGACAACTTTCAAAGGAAATAGTTAACAGGAGTTCATGAAATTATATACAAAATAGTGTAAGACAATATAAACAAGAAACACATAAAAGGTGAGTGAGGAAACAAAAAGAAATCTTTTTAAATGAGCAATTAAGATGGAACTAAAAAAAAAAAAAGAATTTTTACTTTCTCTTACTCTTTAGTTAGAGGAACTATTGCAATCGTGCCAAATTTTCAATATCGATTTTTCACCGGAAATATCTGTATTGAGGTCCCCTGAGTCCAAAAAAAGTGGTTTTTAGCGAATTATCTGTGTGTAAATGTGAACAGCATAGCTCAAAAACGAAAAACCGTAGAAAGTTAAAACTTGATCTTCCGTTTAGGTATCACCATGGGATCTGACAGTACGTTAAAATGGCCCCGACGATTTTCTTTAAACTTGGTATATCAACTACTACATACAAAGAGCTACAACTTTTATTTGAAACATTTCTCCGGGAAAATTCATTTAAGGGCACTACTGGGGGGAGGAAAGGTGGGGTTAGGTTTTTCATATAAAGTGCTATTTCAGTTTATTAGACAATTCTGTCATCTAAATAATGTTAATTAGAATTAAATATGTTGTTGGAATTCCGAGTAATGAAAAAAATCGGATAACCGGAAGTGCGTTTACTTTAACACTTTACTAAATTATTTTATCACTTTTTCGCGATTTTCTCCAATAATGGCTCCGACGATTTTTCTTGAAACTTCGTATATAAACTAAACATACAAAGGTCTTTTCTTTTTTTTCAAGATGTTGCTTCTTTAATAAATAAGGTAAAAAAAAAATTTGAAATCATTAGTTCACATGGAAAAGTATTATAAAGTAAGTTTTAGTTCATATAATTGCCTGTAGATAGCAGGACCTACCAAGAAACTAGACCCCCTAGTTTCAAAAGTGGCCACCAGATACCAACACTTACCGGGAATAATTCATTTAGATTGCCATATTTTTTATCAAATGTTTGTGTCAATGTCAATCTTGATTTTTAAAATTGCAACTTTTGTTAAATATCACGGATTTCTATTAGGAGTTTAGACTGCCATAGGAGCTCCAAAGCTTTTATATTTATCAATATAAAAATAGTTCAGCCAACCAACATTTTGCTTGTTTTTTTATTTTACATATTTAATTCTAATTTATATTATTTAGAAGATAGAATTGTCTAATAAACTGAAATAGTATTTTAGAGGAAAAGTTAACCCCACTTCCACCACAAAAGTGCCCTTTAATGAATTTTCCCAGAGAAATGTTACAAATGAAAGTTGTAGTTCTTTGTATTTGTAGTTGATATATAAATTTTGAAGAAAATCGTTGGAACCATTTTCAATGAAATCGCAAAAAGGTGGAAAAAAAAATTCAGTAAAGTGGTATTTCCGGTTAAAGAATTTTGACATATAACTTAATGTCAGATCCCATTTTTGTAATAGGAAGTATTATTTTAGTTTTATTAATGCCAAATTCAGGCAATTTGATTTTTTTTTTTATATATATATAATATAAAATCAGCAAAATTCATTTCACACCAAAAAAAAAAAAGTAATCCAGGACTGTAACTACACGAGCATATTATGTCTAATTTACAATAGTTGAATGAAGTTACATTGAAATGATACATTGGCACATCCATATTGAATTTTAAATTTTATAACTGAATTCTATACTTTTTCTTTGTTGTTTTTGAACAAAACACGATAATGAAATAAATTCCTTTATGATCTATCTCTGAACGTAGCTGTGTAACTAATCCATCAAAGGAATTGTAATTATTAATTGATTTGAAAAAAAAAGGTCATTACAGTTAATTCAATAAATCTTAATGTTTTTATTTATCGATTATAGTATGACATTCGATACTTTTAATCATAATTAACTAGAAATGAAATATATCATTAGGTTTTAGTGGCAAATTATTTAAAATAACCTAATATTTTTTTTTATTTTCTAATATAAGAGTACAAAATAATTAGTTATAACTGAAATGGTACAATTCTCAGCTGTCCCAGTATGAAAGTATAAGTATTAATTATTTAAGCTGATCTTTCAAGCGATAAAAAGAATTTTTTAAAGAAAATTGGCACTGTTTTAGAACAAATTCAATATGAAGATCTCATGCTGTATTGATAGTTTATTAATTGAATGTATTTAGTGCGTATTAATTTTGAAAGAATTAAAAATTTTGTAGTTAAAATACAGTACGTTCCTTAGCTGTTAGATGCAGCAATTAAAAAAAATATATTTTCTAATTGATCTTTAAAAAAGAAAAAAATAATGGAGCGAAAAGTTGGGTTAATCTCTGGGTTCAGCTAGTTTAATATGTTTTAAGAAAATAAATAACTAACAAACTTCAAAAAGAATGTCAATAAGTTATTTGCGATAAAATACTTTCATATGAGGTGAGTATTCTTATATTGTTTCTATTGCATGTATTTTTAAGAATACTTGCTACTTATTTGTGAACCCAATTTCATGGTCCAAACTCCGCTGGTTTAGAACATGGAGTTGACAATTTCCAAATACAAATGGATATAGGAATTCATGAGTACAAGTATAAAAATGAAAAAAAAAATAATTCGTTAATAAACTGTCACTAAACATGCACTTCACAGAAAACTCAACATGTAACATTTCTAAAATATTAGGAATGGAAATCATTGTTTGGGATCTGTGTACAATGGCTCATAAGAAGTCATTGGACCATACATTGAAAGACTTGTGAAATAATCAGGTTCCATTTGGTGGAGCATTGATGTTACTATCCAGTGACTTCACGCAAACGCTTCCAGTGATACCTCGCTCAACTGATGCTGATGATGAATTGTATGCCTGCTTGAAATATTCAACTCTTTGGAGCACAGTAAAAAAAAAAATCATTTAACAACAAATATGAGAGTTCAACTTCAAAACGATCCAACAGGTGCCAAATTTCCAAGACAATTCCTCGAACTCGGTAACAGCACTCCTCTTACAAATCCAGAAACGGGAAAAAACACCTTCCCATTTAATTTCTGCGACATTGTACATTCACAAGAAGATATAGTAGACAAGGTATTCCAAAGCATCGAAACAAATTATCAAAATCATGCATGGTTAAGCGGAAGAGCCATTCTAGCGGCTAAAAATGTCGACGCACTCGATATGAACATCATTCTAAAACAGAATCACAGATGAAACGGAATTTCATAATTCACTCGATGTTCCCGGATTACCGCCTCACATTCTAAATTTGAAAATTAGAGTGCCAATTATATTACTCCGAAACATCAATCAGCCAAAGTTATGCAATGGTGCACGATTAGTAGTTAAAAATTTGGTAAATAACCTAATTGAAGCAACAATACTCATTGGCCGTCATAAAGGTGAAGACGTACTACTTCCACGAATACCACTCATTCCGACAGATACGCAATTCGAGATCAAACAACTTCAATTTCCAATACGCCTTGCGTTCGCTATGACTATCAATAAAGCGCAAGGACAAACATTGCAAGTGTGCGGTTTGAATGTAAAAACGAATGCTTCTCTTATGGGCAATTATATGTCGCATGCTCCAGAGCCGATAAACCATCTGATCTTTATGTTTATGCAGAAAACGAACAAACAAAAAATGTCCATTCACTAGCTTTACAATAAAAAAAGTGACTTTCAGTTAAAAACAGTTTTTCTTTCTTTCCTTTCAGTGCACCGCAACGCATAATAGGTTATTAAATTGCATGATGTGTTTTGTTGCTGAATCTATGTTAACTATAATACTTCTATTTACATTCCTAAAAATCAGACTGAGCCACAACGAAGCGTGGCGGGGTTTTGTTAGCATGTAATAAAAAACAAATATTTCCAAAATGACCGCCAGGTAATAGTACTGACTGGGAAACGTAATATAAAAACAAGCAAAATGTTGTTTGGCTGAACTAAACTATTTTATATTGATAAATATAAAAGCTTTAGAGCTCCTATGACAGTCTGAACTCCTAGTAGAAATCGTGATATTTAACAAAAGTTGCAATTTTAAAAATCAAATCATTTTATAAATTTCTAGAAAGTGAAGACATCTGGTGGCAATATTTGTAAACATTTGATAAAAACTATGGCCAACTAAATGAATTATTCCCGGTAAGTGTTGGTATCTAGTAGCCACTCTGGGAAAATTCCATTAAATGGCACTTTTGTGGTGGAGGTGGAGTTAACTTTTCCTCTAAAATACTATTTCAGTTTATTAGACAATTCTATCTTCTAAATAATATAAATTAGAATTAAATATGTAAAATAAAAAAACAAGCAAAATGTTGGTGGGCTGAACTAAACTTAACTATTTTTATATTGATAAATATAAAAGCTTTGGAGCTCCTATGGCAGTCTAAACTCCTAATAGAAATCCGTGATATTTAACAAAAGTTGCAATTTCAAAAATCAAGATTCACATTGACAAACATTTGTTAAAAAATATGGCAATCTAAAGGAATTATTCCCGGTAAGTGTTGGTATCTGGTGGCCACTTTTAAAACTAGAGTGTCTACTTTCTTGGTAGGTGCTGCTATCTACAGGCAATTATATGAACTAAAACTTTATGATACTTTTCCAAGTGAAAAGTATTTCATTTTTTTATACCTTATTTATTAAAGAAGCAACAACATCTTGAAAAAAAAAAGATTCAAGCAATGGCTAATTTCATTTTCTAAATCAAATAATAAATATGACTTGGCCATATTTTTAATTGGTGACTTATGTTAATAGTAAGTAATTGAAATTTTGGAGTTTGATAATTATTTTTTTTCTGGGCCCATTAATTTCCGAGGTTATTAACGCCTTCAATATTTATTGTTATTGTAAGCTACTAAGAAACGTACTGTATTTAAATCTACAAAATTATTAATTTTTTTTTTTTCAAGAATGGATAAAAAGAGTCATACATAATTCCATTGAGGACTTAGATGCATTTTAACGAATTACTTGTTTTTCTCATTTTATACTTATTGTATTGTACATAATTTCTTGAATTCTTATATCTATTTGTATTTTGGAAATTGTCAACTCCATGTTGTAAGCCAGCGGAGTTTGGACCATGAAATAAGTAGCAAAATCAGTATTTTTAAAAATACATGCAATAGAAACAATATAAGAATACTTATCTCATATGAAAGTATTTTATCGCAAATAACTTATTGGCATTCTTTTTGAAGTTTGTTAGTTATTTATTTTCTTAAAACATATTAAATCCACCTGAACCCAGATTAAACCTACATTTTGCTCACTATTTTCTTTCTTTTTTTTAAAGTTAAATTAGTAAATATATTTTTTTAATTGCTCCATCTCACAGTTACAGTTATAATTTATAAAAATAAAACTATTTAATTGTTCTTGAAATAATTATTTAAATGAAATTATAATGTATAAAGGATTAATTAAATCTTTTCAGGTACAATATAAAGAAAGCAATTTGGAAGTAACTTGAAAAATATTATTTGAATGAATCAATGTTAGAAAATATGCCAATATATGAAATTTTTAAATATTTCGAATTTTTAAGTATTAAAAAAAGTAAAAAAGTTAAAATGTACTTGTATGTGTATTTTAAACAGGATATTTACACCAACTCATTTTGATAGGAGTTTAACTTCATGTCGCAATGGTTGGTTTGGAAGAGAGGTCTTAGTTCGCTACTTAGTCTACTTGAAACGCATCTAACACTTCTCGAACACTTTCTTTGGGTGGACATTAAGTGTTTAGTATATGCAGGAAAATATAACAGTACCGATCAAATCATTACCAGAATTATGAATGCTGTAGCGAACATAAGAAATTCTCGTGATATCTTAAAGCTGTAAGTTCACTCTTAAATAGGGCAAAACTTTGTATTGCAGCTGGAAGAGATCATTTTGAATGGAATTTGTAAAAATAAACTTGTTAAATATAGTTCTGTTTAAAATTACTGTTTATTAATTTCAGATGCCCATCTTTCAATGGCTGTACATTAATTAGAAAGCATTTTCGACTAAAAATGACTTCAATAATACGTCCTTAAGATATGGTTCTTCAGTCATGGGCACCCTGCATAAACAGTATATGTGATGGTTGGTTCCAAAGCTGGAAAGCATCAGACATTTTCCGTGGTAGTCTGCTTCATTTTGTGGTCATCAACCGTTTTCGGGCGTTCGCCCATCTTCAGGATGCGTTTTTCAGTCAGTGTGACAACACAGCTTGCACAGAACAAATTCAGTTTACACACTGCAGTGTGTAAACAAGCAATCAGTGTGTAAACTGAAGTGTCTTGACACTTTTAAAGAAGTACATTTTCCCCTCATGATTTGGTGATATATTAAGCGACAAACTTAGTAATCCAACCAAAAAATTAAGTCTCTACTTCGCTTTGGAATTATTGTTTCAACTTCTTCATAACGAATGTGTGTGCACAAACTGTATTTTAACAATTCTGGTGTATGTGTTAAATACGGCTTTTTTTCTTTGCATAACGATTCGAAATCTTTGTTCAAAATTTCCATAGCTTACAACTGATTTATTATTTCTAGAACTTTCATTGAAAGTGCCTTTCAATGAAAGCAATCAGCCGTTGTTTAATAAGTGTTATAGCAAATTTTGGGAAAAATCTACATTTCCAAATAGAATGGCAAACATTTATACTAAAAAGAATATATAAGCTAATAGTAATTATTCACGATACCTACAGTAAAGGTCAAAATTTTTATGTATCCACACACATATTCAAATTATAAAAGAAAAAAAATGCCTTTTCATGGTATAGTAATAAATTTATAAATATAATTATTACATTTTTAAAGAAAGCCATTCCCATTTAATGAAAACTATTTTTCAGGAAATCCAAAACCTAACAATAATTAATTATTGTAATTATTATAATTATAACGAATAATGTTAATTTAGCTAACTTCCAGTTTGCCAAAATGTTCATGCCTATTTGGAATTGTTCAAAAATTGTATTTAATAACTTCCCATGGGTAATGGAGAACAAAATGGTTGTTCAAGATTTGAATTTTACTTTTAAATAAGCTGAAGGGACTGTGTTTTATCCTAAATTAATTTTTTTTTTCTTATACTTAAGATATAAGAATGAAGACTTGAGGAAGGATACCGAAGGTGTCCGAAACGGCGAATAAACTTTTAAAAGGTTTTTTTCTTTGCCAACCCCAGAGCGAACCAATATTTTGCTTGTTTAAGATGTAAGTACTTTAGAGTTACGGACTTTCTTTTATTACGCTTTTTTTTATAATCTTTTATTAGAATATATTTAATTCTATCGAACGATATTAATTTCTACTTAGTAGGGTCATATAAAGGTCATAATTTCAAAATATGGAAGGAGATTTTAAGTATGACTAAAAGACAAACTGATCAAAGGTAATGAATATTGATAAATTTTAAACATTACAATTTACTTTTGTAAAGCTTTATTTTTATTTTGTTATGTGTACAAAAATGTTATGCAACTTTTATTACCAACGGTTACTATGACCAAAAAATGCATAGTAATATATAAATTATTATCTTACAAAAAGAAATAGTTGTTTAAAATATTATTAGTCGAACTTAAAAAGATAAATGGAACGAATATTTAGTAATTTAATTTGTTTATTCTTTCACTGATTCTTCAGTTGGTTCAGCAACTGGTGCCTTCTTCTGAGCTTGTTTTTCTTTAGATTTAGCTCCGGAAACAATATCATCAATTTTCAGCAATAATATTGCACTCTGAAATTTATGGATATTATAATTAGAAAATAATGATAAGGAAATGGTAAATACTGAATTTGAATAAAATGGCTGACACCTCGTCAAACTATTAATCTTCCAATAGCACTAAGTTATTAAGATAGGATGAGAAAAGAAATGTGTAATTTGGTGTACTTGTGCAATAGACGTAACTAGTGCTATAGGAAGGTTGGAATCGGTGTCAGCCATCTTGTCCAACATAACTCAGAATTAACTAAAATTAATTCAGTAATAAAAGCGAATACATGATCTATATGCAAATTTTTCAATAAAGACTTAGAATTATAAATATGCACGTACTTCAACTGCAGTTTTGTAAACTTGCATTTTAACTTTTATTGGTTCCCAAATTCCTAGAGTTTCTATATCCTTTATTTCACCACTTACACCATCAACGCCAAGCTTTTCACCTAAAGTTATAAAGTAAATTAAAAGAACAGTAAAAATAATATATAAAACTATTTGCAATAAATATAAAAAGTAAAAACTGTTTGTATAGCTCGGCCACTTAGTTCTGGCACCCAAACGGCTTTCTGCGCCCATAACCAAAGCTTTCTAGTAGCTGTGACGACATTTGAGTCCGCCCATAGATTCCAAAACTAAGTTACCGAGCTACACACTTGGTGCCTATAATACTTAGAAAGAGAGAACAGGGTTTAGGTTTCTGAAACAGATTTTATTTTACCCTAAAAAAAACGCGTTCACCCATCATCAGAATGTCTTGAAAAAAATAGTGTGACAAAACACAGATTTGCACAGAGTAAAATCAGATTATACACATACATACTATAGATTTTGCTTTTTGCAAGTCTATAATATCACATTGTTTTGATAAAAACATTCTGATGATGGGCAAACACCCAAAACCAGTTGATGACCACAAAATGAAGCAGACTGCCATGCAAAATATATCTGATGTGTCTTAACAGTTTGAAGGAACTTGATGGTTTTTTCATTATTATTATTATTATTATTTTATTTTATAAGAATTCGAGAAACATTTGGTTTACATACCTACTAAACTAGTTGAACTTAGTGTAGATAGTAATACAATTAAGATGTAAGTTCATTACATGAAGATCCCAAAATATTTAGAAAATAAAAAGTGACCTAAGCTCTACCCTAATTTAGGAAAAATAATTATCAAGAAACTCGAAAAGATTAGTAAAAGAAAGTAAAAATAGTAAATAAAGAATAAGTAGTACTGAGTTTCATTCTGAATACTTATTAAAAATTCCATTTTTTACTTTCTCTTATTTTTTATTTATTTTTTAAATACCAAAATGTAAATCTGAAATGAATATTGCCTATGATCTAAAAAATATTATTGCAATAATAAATATGTAAAAATAATTATGAACAGCAATTAAAAAATAAAATAAAAATCAAGATTTATTATCTATGTATTATATGCAACTGTAAAGCATAAACCATCTATAATAATTTATTATTTATGATCAAATACAGTAACTTATCGGCCTATCTATACCTTTGGCAATACGTTCTTCCAGTTCACTAGTAACCCTGATCACTTTTGCTCCAGAATTTTGTATAATAGTCCTTGGAATAATCTTCAAAGCCATTGGTACAGAAGCCAAAGGATCATCATCAACATTAATCTGAGGATGTTTGTCTAATAATGCCTACAAAATAAATTTATATCATGCAGCTATAAAATAAAATATTCTAAATAGGATTTAAAAAAAAACAAACACTAAATCTAGATGTGTGTATGTGGTTTTTTTTTTTTTACCTTTTTCAACATCATTTCAACAGCTCCTCCTCCGGGAACTACTCTTGGATCTAGATACAGATTTCTGACAACATTAAGAGCATCGCGCATATTTCTTTCAACCTCATTTAAAATATCTTTACTGGAACCACGCAACAGAACCGTACAGGCTTTCGGGTTTTTACATTTGGTAATAAATAGAAAATATTCGTCTCCAATCTGTAAATGAAAGATTATTTTGGTCATTTTATTTATTTATTTTTGTCAACCTTAGAGTGATTGTTTTAGTTTTTAAAGTTTAAAATAAAATTTAAGATTATTATGGATGAGGAATTTGGTCAGCTTAAATAAAACAAACTGTACTTCGCCCAAAGTTTCGTCTTATTGAAATCATCATGGCTACAAAATATGGAAAGTTTGTTTTATTTAAACTGACCAAATTCCTCAAGAATCTATATCCACTGTAAACTTATTGGTCAAAATATTAACGCATTTTAGGTGAGAATTATGATTAAATATGAAAATCTAGTGTAACTGGATTAGAAAGCTTAACATTATAGACAGTAAACTGATAACCATAGTATTAATAATTATGATCTTTAAATCAAAATATCTGCTTTAACTTTAGTCTGCTCAGAGCGTATCTGCCCTGTAATTGATATTCCGCGATAAATTACTTTGTTTTAACTTGTAGATCTTATGTCTAATTAGAGTATTTTCTTAAACATTAATGTTGTTAATGTTTGAGAGAGAAATTTTAGTACAGGTTCAATGGAAAACATTCCTTTTTGAAGTACATGTCCACAACAGCTGACATATGAATCTCTCTTTAGATGAGTTCAACTATCTTTTAAATCTTCAATTCAGGAAGTTATTTTACTAACCTTCTTAATTTCAAAAAGTCCTGCTTCTGTACCAAGATGATGTGGTTTAATTTCATCAACCCTACTCATGATGGTAGCACCAACAGCTCTTGCCAGCCGATTGTTATCTGTTTTTCGTATTCTTCTTATGCATGTAATACCAGCCTATAATTCAAAAGTTTATTAATACTTATCTCATTTTTATCCATAATTATAAAGATAACCTGATGAAAAATGTGTAACAGCTATAAATATAGAAGCCTGCGATCTACCACTTTTATTTAGAAACTAAGTTTTGCAAATGGTTATTACCAAAGTATTAAAACATTAACTGCGAATTTATATATCAGATTAGTGAATTAAACAGGAAAGTGAAAAGAACTTTCATAGTTTTGAAGTACAATATCTTCCAATAGATTTCCTATACAAAATATGAAGTTATATAGAAGGATTTTTTTTTTTGTTATCTACGCCATGACTTCGGCTATTTAGCCATTCTGCTTCGCGCGGCACAATATAAAAGAACTTAGGCTGCGCTGGCTGACTGTTGTTCTTTTAGTTGGATATCCAGAGGGCACGTGAAAACAATCTATGATGCGAACAACTTCACCCCCGAAATATATACAAATATATTCACTAAATCATATAGAAGGAAGTGTGAGCACCGTATTTATTGATATGGCATAATTCCCCCATAGGGCAAGAAATCCTGCCTTTGACGATTACATATCAATGAAATGGCCACAAACTTATATATATAGATAGCTCTAAATTAGGAAAAGGGTAATCCCTAGGTATGTGGCGTCTGCCGCAAGTTTTGTAAATTGCAAGGGTACATGAAAATGCATCAATATATTCAGTTGAAATAGTAACAATTATCATGAAGCTGCACAATTATAGCCACACTGCCATAATACAACAGGTTTACTATAGTTACTAATAGCCAATCAGGGATCACTCTGTCCGTAAGGCTGCCAGAAATGAGAAGATATGAATTAATCGTATCAGATCTCAAGCACTATATTACAAATGAGACGATCAAAAGTGGCAGGTAGAATACTCTTTTTCTACTTAAGTCAAATTTTATAAATTTATGCACATTAAAATTCCGAAAGAGACGGTTTAAGGAGCAACATGTAAATTAGACGGGCTCCAGCAAACGGATTTTTCCATGTTGTACAGTGCTGTCTATTTTGTTATTTTGTAAAATTTTTGAGAATAAAGTACTATTACAATTATTATTAATGTAAATAATAAGAGGTTAATAACGATAAGTCGGATGGGCCTAGAGCCCATTGCTATGGATAGTACCTCCACACAATACATCAAAAATCTTCACCTGTATGTACAGATTGCAATGTAGATGAGGACTTTAATCACATAACAACGTTATGTCCAAATTACAAAGAGAAAGAACAGAATCAGTTTGATCTGCTATTTAGATACTTTCATCAACTTTCCGCTATGAAGTCATTTCCGCTGTCTTCTAACAATATTTCCTTCTCGATTACACTAGCATAAATGGCTGTAGTCTTTAGGAGTTAATGATGAGGCGATTAAGCGAGTAGAATACTAAATTGTATGCATCATATCACACGTCTCACACTGATAATGGCTTTACAGCGAAATGCTTATACAAAAAACAAAAAATGCCTAGAAACTCTTCAATCAAATATATCTAAAGAAAGCGGTAGTATTTACTAATTATTTTACAAATACTGTGCAGCTTTATTGTTGGCTACATTCTTTAAAAAAATTAAACAAGTACTTACTTTTACGAGGAAGTGTTGCGCAAGATCTGATACACCTTTCTCAGTAAACACTAGATTAGGTTTTAAATCTATTATCTTTTTGCACATATTCTCTATATAATCCTCTTCAATTTGCAATAATTTAGTGAAATCGCCTTCTTTCAAAATTTCCACATTGGTCTGAAAAATGAAATAAAAAATTTACATACATCCCCAGTTTAGTCTTAACCAAAATCTCAGACAATTCAAAATCCTTACCTGACTTTCACCTTTTTTATATTCCAGAGGGCAATCAAGAAGAAGAATTACTGGGTTCTCAATATATCGTTTCATTTTTGGATGAGTTACATCTTTATTAAGTAAAATTCCTTCTAGAACTTGTGAGTCTTCAATTAAACCTCCCGGAACCTAGAGGACATTAATTCTTTTATGGAGAAATGTTCATATTTTCATTATGTCTAATCCTTCTAATATTAGGAAAAAAAGAATAAATAGGAGCTTCAAAGATATTTATTTTACTTATTTCTTAAAAACTTCTGATAACTATAAGAAAAATATAATTAAAAGGCAAATAAATTTTAAAGAATACCAAAGTCTTCACCTGAGAGGCGTGACTAATGAGCGGGGTCTTAGTTAGTAGCACTTCTAATTATAATATTAAGTAACACTGAAGGTTGGAACAAAAGTAACTTATTTGATATCAACCCGCAATAATAGAGAATTAGCATCAGAGATATTTTCCGTGATAGCCTGCTTTTTTTTGTGGTCATCGACCGCTTTCGGGCGTTCGCCAATCTTCAGGATGCGTTTGTCAAACAGTGTGATAACATAGATTTGCACAGAGCAAATTTAGTTTATACACGGCTTTCCAGCTTTGCGGAACCAACCACAACAACTAATAGAGAATTCTTTCGGTGTCACCACCATAAAATATATATCAATAATATGACAGAAATAATTTGCCAAGGTGATAGGATAAGACCATAAGAAAGATGAAAAAATGAAATGAGCTCCGAAAGCGTTAGGTTATGAAACATTTGCCAGACGGAACAAAAGCTGGGCTTAAAAAAAAAACCTAACAACATGCTACTGATCAGTACAGCAGACTACGAAGAAGATATAGCTCATTCGTATTTCTATTGTATAAGTTTTCAACCATAACTTTTATCCTTACCTTTTCAATACGAGCAAAGTTTTTCAAATCAATGTTCTGGAATCCTTTTTCAACATCTCTAACCATGGAACAAGCATCAATGGCCATTTTGCAAGCCATATCTGACCAAGTGCCTAAAAATTTAGTACCTAAACATCCTTGTACTACTTGTATTACTTTGTCACGATCATTCATGTCAATTTCTTTGCTGCAAAAATATTTTTCTTAATAATGATATTATATAAACACTTTTATAAGGATCTTGCTTTGTAAAAGTTAAATAAGGTTATGAACTAAATATATAGATACTTACCTAAGTGTGGGAAGGATCTCGATAATATCATCAAGTGAAGATCTGAAAGCCCTAATAAGCACAGTCGGATGTAATGAATCAACAAATTTTTCAACTTCTGCTAACATTTCACCGGCCAAAATTATAACAGAGGTAGTACCATCTCCTACCTAAAATTATTTCGCATTAATAACAATTAAATACATAACAAAAAAAATAATATGGCATTAAGAAATAACAAAATTGAAAACATATACTTCTTCATCTTGTGTTCGAGCAATTTCGATCATAGTTTTTGCAGCGGGATGTTGCACGGTAATTTCTCGCAATATAGCATTTCCATCATTGGTCATTACTATACCACCCATTGGATCCATTAACATTTTCAACATCGCTTGTGGTCCAAGACATGTTCTAATAACTTCAGCAATTGCCTAGAATATAAATCATGATAAGCAAAAAGAAAACAAAAGAAGTTTTCTCGCAGATTAACTAAGAAAATCATTTTATTATTTGCACTCATGATACTTTTAACATTATAAGAGGATTAGGGATGTAAAAGATTGTCCTGAAAAATGAAAACCTTAGTAGATAAAAGTGAACTTTCTTAGACGACTTTTCTATAAAAATTCAAGAATTATTAGAAATGCCTATTCTGTTAAGTTTATATTTTTGCATCTACTGACTGCTTCCTCCAGAAACACGGCATGGTCTGATCAATATTTCACCTACCCCATAAAAATCTTGTCACTGAATTAAGCAAACATTCAAATCATACACATTAAATACAGATAACTACATGTTTAAAAATAACATGCTTCAATCAGAACTGTAGAAACAGATTTTCGCTTCTTGTGTTTTCCATAATCATTAATTTGTAGCAAAAGAACACTTTGCATTGAAGCAATATTCAATTTGTCTTTGATTTTGAATTGCAAGGAATTCATTTGTTTATTGTTATCAGCTTCATAGACTCTATTATTATGTAACAATAAAGAAAATGCATTTAATATCAGATAACATAAAATAATGGGGCAATTTTGGAGGATTAGCTTAAACATTTCATTCTAAATCAATCTAACCTATGTCTAAGATTGCTAGTTAGTAACTAATACACCCACATGGCTTAGATGAGGACACATGGTCAATGTTTAGTATAATTATTATTTCTAAATATTACTATTCAAAAAATTGTATTACTATTTAATAATGAACACAAAAAAGTTCATGAAAAGTACCTTAGTAGCAGAAATAATCTCATAATGGACTTTCTTGCCGGAATCACGCTTTGTGTTCTGACCTGAAATATGAAAGAAAAATTATTTACTTAAGAGAAGGCTATCAACTTCTATTAAAAAAAAAATAAAGATAAAAATGCTCACTCAAAACTAGCACTGGTCCAAACATGTTTATAATTCAGTAAATTTGCTTTTTATCTCTTTAAAAATAAAAACGAAAAGCAAATTAAGTAAACCCGATAACCTCCCTAGCAAATTGAAACATCGATTGCTAAGTTACGGGACAGGTTAATTATCTGTTTGAAATGTATTAAAAAAAAAAATCTAGTATGAATTATTCACACTACTTTTTCTACGTTACTGCAATTAATACAATTTAATTGATAAATTTGTAGGAAAAGTGCAATTCTTACAAACGTTTATTTGGATTTCCCTTTTAAAAGGTGATGGGGTTATCAATATACACCTGGATTGTGAAGCAGCCAACTTTGACCCAAAAACAAGCTTATGGCGGTAGTTTAAATTTGAACATATCTGACATGCGGATATCCCAGAACTCCCTAAAATGAATTTTTCCGCTAATGTTAGATTTATATCTGTGCAATTAGAATTCCAAGTTAAAGAAAATCCCTACATCTATGATTTCATCCATCGTAGGATGCTTCATTATTTTGGTTCTGACCGGATTTTGAATTCTCTCATCCATCGTCGAAATTTTTTTATCAATTCGTGTAGAGCAGTGGACTTCCAACTTTATCGAGCAGTGGACCATTAGGTTTTACAGGGCACCCCATCCCAACAATGTATCTTTAAAAAATATTCAAAATAAATCAGCATGTTATAAGTACTTTTTGTAAAAAGATAATTAAAGAAAATTATTGAATTTTTTATTAAAAAATGCCAACTTAAAATTGATGCAATTTACTCATTAACTCGTCCTACAGATTTCACTTCCTTTGCATTATATTTAGTGACTGATATGTGCTTGCAATTTTTTATACAAACTGTCGAAATCTAGCTCTATTGATGTTATCTGCAATCGCATTTCATGTTTTTTTTTTCTGGCACATACCTACGTTGAGAATGATTTTTCGCTTAAGTACATTGTTCGGAATTGCATTAAAATGTTTATAGCTGTGTGAGAAAATTCTGTTATTCTGCATCTTTATATTTGGTTTTCACATGATCCTGTATATCCAGCTAAACGAACATCAGGTCGCCAGCACAGCCTTTTCATACTGGGTCGCGCGACGTAGAACAGCTGAAGTCATGGGATAGAAAAAAAATTTTTTTTAGTTAATAAACACTAATCAAATAGTGTGAGTGCTTTATAACGTTTATTATGTCTCGCGGAACTCCAGGATTCCGCTCTACACAGTTGCTGATGTAGAGCGATTACTTCAATAATTGTTAATATCAGGCAACACACTGATTGAATAAAAAAATTTAGTGGAAGTCATCTCTCTACAGGAATTGATTTGGATACTCTGACGATGGATGAGAATCCGAAACCGGTTAAAACCAAAATTGGAATTTTCCGAATTCGGCCACATTTCACTTAAAATTGAAGGTTAATTGGACAGACATAGACGTATCATTGTTATTTTAAATTTTTTCGAAAACATTCTGAAGTATCTGTAACTTTAAATTTTTAAGAATTATTTGGGTTTGTTCAGTGTTACTGTTGCCCTCTTTTGGACTCCAATATAATTACTTCAACAACTAAAGTACGGATACCTTGGGTATCTGTTACCTTTATTTATGTTAAGGCAAATGAGTAAAAATTCAAGTTTAAAGAAAATTTGTCTAATTCAAAATTGTATTAACTAATAATAATAATAATAATAATAATAATAATAATACTTTATTTGAAAAAGAAATTATAATAGAAACATAAACATGAAAAAAGTATTCTACGGCAATGGTAAACGTCTGCCGGAGGTTGATATACATATATAAAATAACAATTACAAATTTTTATATAAATTGAATAAATATTTAAAGACAAGAACTGCTGATAAAGGACTACAAAAGTTGAGAAAAAAAAAGAAGAAGAAAAAATAATAATACAAATAAAATAGTAATAATAAACAGAAAAAAGAAAAGAAATTCATTCCCTTAAACTAAATAACTTTTTTTTTAAACAAAAAAAGAATTAGATTCCTCAATAACTAAATATATGAACAAATTACTAAATACATTTATTTATAACAAAAAAGAACCTGAATAGTAATAATACAAAGAGAGCTCAATCAAAATTAAATTCCAGCATTAAATTATATCTATATTTCCAGGCGTGTCTCGCAAAATTAATAATCCCAATGCAGTTTTCGCCATTGAGCATCAATATTAACTGCGGTCTAGATAATTTGCCGCAACCAACATAAAGCCTAAGTATCTCGGAGAGAATGGAACAGTCTGCCAGAAAGTGGCAGACATCCTTCCTCGCTCGGGAGTTACATAGCGAACACAAGGAGTTACTTCTCTCAACCCAAGGGGTATAATTTAAATAGAGCAGCTCACCGCGAAGTATGAATAGCCAACCAAGTTGACTAAGCGTTAGATTCGTTGAGTTGGACACCAAGCTACAAGGCTTGACACAATAATCCAACTCTTTATATATAAAAACCTTGTAGAGCAACAAGCCAACTCCACACACTCCTCAAGGTGGTGAACCCCTATTCTTTGTACGATGGCCGTTAGTTGCGTCCGCCAATTAGACATATTTGCAATGGAGGAATCAAATGCACAAGAGTAGCGCTGAGCTAAGGAAGACCAATGCTTAAACCAAGAAATTTTATTTTTAATAATCTCCAAAGCCAATATTTTGGGAAGGCGATAATCGGGCAAGTTAAGAATTCTGAGACAATATCTAAAATGTAGAGAAAAAGTAAAAACTTTAATAAGAGTTGTGGACGTTTCAATAGGAAGCATATAATTAGGGGTCACTGAAGGCAATCTGAAAACTTTTTTAATAAAAAATCTTTGAGTTAGTGTGAAACTGTACTCTCGAGTCTGTGTTGTCACACTGTCTGAAACAGCATCCTGAAGATAGGCGAACGCCCGAACCGGTCGATGACCACAAAATGAAGCAGGCTACCACGAAAATGTCCTCTGATGCTTTCCAGCTCTGCGGAACCAACCACCACAACAATCTTTGAAACTTTTCTAATTCTTCATACCTTTGAAAGCCCCAGACCTGACAGGCATAACAAACCACGGTACGAGAAACTGCATTAAAAAAAGTATATTTAGCCGAAGGCGGAACTGAATTATTAGCGATGAAATCGGACCAAAACCTGTTGACCCCGAATTTGGCCGAAGAGATTCTATCTTTCAAGTGTGAAGTCATAGATAATCGGGTAGACAGCAAAACACCCAGATATTTATACTGATTAACAACTTCCACGGGTGAAACCTTGTAAAGCCAACGTTCAGAAGAAGCAAGTCTACCTCCCTTCCGAAATATCATAATTTTAGATTTTGTTAAATTCAAGGATAAATTCCAGAGATCACAATAAGATTCTAAAAGTTTAATATTTCTTTTGAGAGTAGTAGGGTTATCCGCTAAAAGCACCACATCGTCGGCATACATTAATATCTTGAATGCGACTCCACCTACACGAACACCACCTTCAAGGGCCAGAGGTAAGTCGTCCAGAAAAAGCGAAAATAATATCGGACTGAGTAGGCAGCCCTGACGAACCCCACAAGTGACTCTGAAAAAGTCAGAAATGCCATCTTTGTACCTAACAGCAGAAGGCGCCTGGGCATATAAACTTTTCAAAGTATTGATAAATTTGGACGAAACCGCAAGATTAAAGAGCTTCAAAAATAGTGAATTGTGATCTACAGAATCGAAGGCTGCTTTTAGGTCTACAAAAAAACAATACAACTTACCCCCTGGTCGCATAAATTTAAGCTTAATTATATTGGTTAAAACAAACAAGTTGTCAATCGCGGAGTAACCACGTCTGAAACCAGACTGGAATTCACTTAAAAGGGAGTTGTCTGTAACAAACGATTCCAGACGACGTAGCAAGAGACCAGTGAATATTTTAGCAACTGCATCTAAGCAAGAGATTCCTCTATAGTTACTTATTTCATTCACATTACCCTGCTTGAAGAGTGGGAAAATAATAGATCTACCAAAAGAAGGTGGGGTAGCTTCAAAATCATAAATTCTATTGAAGAGTGATAACATTTGGGAGTGAAAAACCTCCGGGGAATTTTTGAAAAACTCATAGGTAACGCGATCGAAACCGAGTGCCTTATTATTTTTTAAGTTCTGAATAACTGCATTTAATTCCTGGAGAGAGAAGGGGGAATCAAGAGTATAAGAATGAATCAAGGGTTGGGCATATAATACAGTAGAGGAGGGAGATGGTGGATTAAGTAAACTTTTGAAATGGGTAACTAATTCAGTGACAGAAATTTTAGAACTACAAATGAACGATTTCGGTTTAAAGTGAGAAACAAGATTCCAAAAATCTGTTGAGCATTTAGCTGATATAAACTGTTCAGTAAGGACTTAAAAAATTCTTTTTCCTTTTCTAAACAGATTAATTTATATGAATAATTAGCCGCCAGATACGCTTTTGTAACTAATTCAGAATTAGAATTACGAAATAAATTTAAGAGGGCAAAGGATTTTTTTCTGGCTCGAAAACAATTACCATCAAACCAACTCATCTTACGAACTGATCTAATGAAATCAGAGCAACCTGGGATATGAGGATAAGAACATTTAATTAAATCCACTAGAACAGTTAAAAATTCATTATTACAACTAGGAAAAGAAGAAATACTATTTACATTAGTTTCCAAAGTTTTTTTTAAAAATTTCCGCATCTCTCTCGCTCCAGATCAACTGAGGTAATAAAGGTAAAGTGTCATGATTAGTAGTGGTAGACAAAGTTAGAGATAAAACTATTGGGAGATGATCTGAGAAATTAAGAGATAATACTCCGAAATTAAATATATTGGAGATAAAATCCAGGGGGACACATCACAGATCATTGACTGAGCATCCCATACTTCCAATAAAGGTATAATCTCCTTGAAGATCACCCTGAAATCGCCCATTTAAAATTATTAAATCTAGACTATTGCAAAGATCTATAAATTTGCAATCTTTTCCATTAAGAACTTTATCCTTTGAATTTCTCAAATGGCGACAATTGGGATTATTAATCAACAAATCACCTGGCAATTCCTGTGAGGAACCCACTCTCACATTGAAATCTCCCATTAAAATAAATTTAAGATTACAATTCAATTCTAGGAAATTAGACAAGTAAGAAAAATCTTCTTCCCAAGCGTTCAAATATACAGGCAACAAAAATATTTCAAAATTTGTGTTTTTAATTCGTATTAAGTTAACGCCATCTAGTTTACAATAATTAATAAGAGTATTAGGAAAAGAGCTATTTTTAATACCATATACCCTTCCACCCATAGGTCTTCCGAATTTAGAAGATCTAGTAGCAGAAACCCAAAGTAAATTATAATTAGAAAAGAACTTCTCATAGAAATCAAATTTTTTTTCTTCTACAAAAGTTTCTAACAGAATAAAAATATCGTATGTTCTTAATGAATTCAAAAATCAACATTATCAATTTTGCTTTTTAAACCACAGATGTTGTATGAAATAATAGAAAAAGTGTTTATTTAATCATTCTAGTTTATTAAATAAAAAGAAATTGTATTAACTACATATGTTCTTTACGTTACTCCATGGTTGCTGGAATGTGGAGTCCTAGGGGGTTGAGAGCCGTAAAAAGCAGCAGATTTCATATGTTGAACAACCATAAATATTTTACCTTTTGCTAGATGTTATTAATAAGGCGGTAGATTTTTTAATGTAAGGGCGAAACCTTCCAAAAAGGCATCAAAGCGAGAGTTATCTGCAATTTATATTTCATTAGCGTAGCCACTTTTTCTTGGCTTCTTCTTTTTGCTTCGAGGAAGGTTCTTGCCGATTTGCTTCAAGGTTGTTGTGTATCACAATATGGATAACTGTTTTTTGTCAACATCTGCTGAGGATTGGAGGTCATGTTCATTAAATGACTGTTTACTATTTCTGTAGGTGGACACATTGGAAATCGTGCTCTGATGATCCTAAATATGCGTCTAAGGCTTGACGCGTTTCCTCAGCAGGTTTGTGACACGAATAGCTATATAGTTGTTCCCATCTTTGCGTATGGCACTTGTATCTAGTCAGTAAGGCGGTATCTATTCTTATCGGTGACAGACAGATAATCCGTGTTGATTGTTGATAAATGATAAGTTGTATTGATAGTTACTTTATACGTAATTAATTGGTACTGATTTTAATGGGCTGATAGGATTTGATTAGAGAGAAGCAAATCTGCTGCCACTGACAAACAAGAAGAACGACCAGGTACTTCAGAAACGACTATGATTGTTGTTACATTCAAAGATGAATGGTTATGAAGAGATGGATGAATATTGTAAATGGCAGAAAAAAAAATTAAAAAAATTACTGGAATATTGTGTCTATTGTACAATATTAAATTCACGACAAAACATGATTGAGAAAAAACAGTAAGAATTCATTGTAATAGCAAAAAACATTGGTATGCAGTAAAATCTGCTAAAGAAAATCAATAACGTTTCTTCCAAAAACAAATTCACCTGATGATTGTGATATTGTATGTAATGTGGATAGTAACTAACTACTCTATGATCATTAGAATGGTATATTTAATTAGTAGGAATTTCAGAATTGGTTTTTTATTAATAATAATTTATATAAATAAAAAAATTAAACTATGTATGGTTTTTTGTCACTGTCTTCGGTCCCCATATGAAAACTAGGGCTGAGGTGGCAACCCTAACGTTGCCATACAATGGAGTCACTTCAGATTAACTAATTCTCCACCACCTTTATTTTATTAGTGGAAATCCAAGCAAACATCTAGTTTAAAGAACATTTTTTTATTAACAGGCTGATAAGCAATTCTCGATAACATCTTGGATTTTAGCCTCGTAGTATTATTCCATTTCTGTAGTATCTGAAAGAAAATTGATCTGATTAGAAAAGTTATTATTCTAAATTTAGTTTTCTGGTTATATAAACTGTGCTAATTGAATTGTACTTTTTTGATGCTTGGTTTATGTATACAAGTTTACTAAAGTCCATGATGGGGATTGGAAAAAGATTTCCCAATTCTTTCTTTTTGACAAACATTCATGCAATTTATTAATTCATTCTTTAAAATCGTTTGGAATGAAATTTATAAATCTAGATTTGCTTTACTTACTTTTGAACCACGGCTGCAGGATCAATCAAGTTTTGTCGACTATTACTAAGATAACTTTTAATTATATTTAATTTACAGAACACATTTATTTATGGATTTATTTTCGAAAACTGCTTCCATGATTTTCCTTTAACTTATGAAGATATAAACCTATCCTTTTGATTGCAACATTTTCCCAAAAAAATTGATTTTAGGAGTATGAGATCTAAAGTTTAGGAGTAGGAGATTTAAAGTTTGGCTTAAATTTAAATTGCTGTTATAAGCTTCGCTACGGAATGAAACAGAGGTTGCGATCGTACAATGCCACATTCAGCTTCTCCCGAAACCATATTCATTTGTCTGGCATATGCTGGACAAAATATGAGGTGTGCTGTGTAGTGGTAATTACAGCTGCGCTACGAAAGTTTATAATATACTTGTAACTTAGTCTAAATTAAGTATATGACTTACCTCTTTCATTTATACATTAGCATTAGCTCCACTTTTCTTTCCTGCAATGCGAATTTCTCAATCACTGCTCCATAAAATGATTCTTGTTCTTTCAATTTGCACACGAGTTCCTTTTCAATTGACAGCAAACTCAGGTCACTCATTCTTTCTTGTGTCTGAACACTCCGTAGATATGTTTTGATTCGCCTCAGGGCAGAAAATGATTGTTCGACAGAACTTGTAGTGCAAGGAATTGTAAGAATTAATTTACCCAGATTATACACTTCACTAAAACCGGATGAAAGATCATTTTCATGTACAAAATCTACAAGATCGTGAACATCCTTGCCATGAAATTCAGAAGATGCATACAAAACAATTAACTCATTTTTCAGCCCCATGTAATCAAACAAATTTCCATAGAGCGCCAGAAGTTTCTTCAATAGTTGTTCAGGAAAATTTTTATGGTAGTCCTTGTATTTCTGATGATGAAATAAATGGAAATAGTCTAGCTTTTCGATCTGAGAAAATCGAAAGTTAATTTGATTAATTATGCAATCTGTTATTTCTAAATATAACTGCCGATAGTGAGTTTCTTGTTCAACTCTATCTGGACAGTGACGTTTTGATGTGAACAGATGGGTTTCATTAATTTTATCTAGAGCACTGTTCCAAAGTGGTGGAAAAGAATGTTCTCTGTCATGTTGCAGTTGAGATTTTGTATCATTTACTTTCTTGCTACAGTAAAAAATATCCAAATCTTTAGTTTGTAGAAGATTATGCAAGATGTCAGTATAGGAAAGGAATTTTGAAAATATTTCCAAAAGGAATATTGTCTCAAATTCTTGCAGAAATGCTAGAAAACCACGAGACTGTATAATTGCTTCAGTATCCCAGTCTTCAGAATTTTCAATAACATTTTCGAAGAACTCGCAAAGCTGAATTCTGCATTCTTTAACTGTATGGGTATGGGATAGTCTTGAGGTGAAATTCCACTTGGTTGGTGCAACAGAGGGCAATTTTTTCTTTACAAATTCCTGTAAGGCATTTGCCCTTTTAGGAGATTTAGAAAAAAATGATGAAAGTCCACTTAGTGTTTGAAAAAATATCTTACACTCTCTGATTATTGATACACTCTGATGAAGGACAAGGTTTAGATCATGAGCATAGCAGTGTGTAAAGATTGCATTGGGATATGATGCTAGAACTTTTGTCTGTAACTCATTTACATGACTACTTATTACAGAAGCTCCATCGTAAGTTTGCCCCATTATTTTAGTGGCAATTTCAAACTCATTGACAATTTTCTGTATATGAGCGAACAAACCATCAGCAGTCTTATTAGCACTAACGTCTGTAAATCCTAGAAACCTTTCGCATACAGTACTGCCATTTACGTAGCGAAGTACTGTGGAAAGTTGCGATTTATTCTGAATATCAGATGTTTCATCAAGCATTATAGACACAAATGAAGCAGAGTTAATTTCTTTTTTTATGTGGTCTCTTACCACATCGGTAACAGCTCTAATAATATCATTCTGGATCAATGGAGATGTTCCTCGAATAACTGTAGACGAATTTAGATGGTTTTCTAAAAGGGAATCATATTTCTTCAATAGATTGAGAAATTCAATGAAATTTCCTTTGTTTAAAGAATTTGCCGACTCTTCATGACCACTGAGTGGGAGTTCTTGATTCGCTAGGTAACAAATCGCATCAATGATCCTTACTAATACAGCCCTATTCTTCCTTACTTGCTCATTGTGCTTGCTTATGTCAATTTTGTGCTGATCGTCCAGCGAGAGATCAATTCGTTGTTTGACGAAAAGTTTGGTTTGAAGGAAACACTGAATATGACTTTTTGATTTTGAATGTTTTTGCTGTGCACCAGATAAATGATTTAAATCAGCAAATCCATGTTTATTCCATACTTCATTTTTGTTGGAGAACAGTAAACAAGGCCAACAAAATAGTTTGTTCGAAGTTTCACAACCCGCTAACCACTCTACATTTTCGTATTGAGAAAGAGAAAAATGTCTAACATATTGTTCAGCTTTTGTTTTATGTTGTTTACTTAGATTTGGAAGAGGTGGAGTAGGCCTACCCTTTTTCATTATATCCAATTTCTCTTCTATTGGACGAAGGAAAAAGGGCTTCCGTAACAGTTCTTGCACTGAATACCATGTATTGTTTTCCATGGTATACAATGTTTTTATAATAGCTATTGATTTGCGTAATTTCTCATAAAAGACGCAAATAATTAAACACTAGCATAGAACACTGAAAACTTTTTAATCTAACTATGCACCAACGCTAACATTATACAGGCTGCCCTGCCCACACACAGCACGCCCTGACTGTATAAAGTAGGCAGTAGCTACTAGAGCTACAACTAATATCCCCACCCTGCGCGCGCAGAGAAATACAGTAGCAGTTTTTACGCGAAGACGTCCTGCTGGTAGAGCGCACGACCAAACCAGCCAGAGTGTACCCGTGTAATATCGGATCATGTTCAATTGGATCTCCTAGAAAATATTGCTGCATTAATTGAGTTACCTAAATAAATGTAAATTAATATTTGTAACTGATAAATACAGGGCGTATGGCGCACGACTATCATATCCACAATATTTGCCACGGGGCGAGTATATATTTACAAAAATTTAATAGATGTAGATCTAAATTTTGTCATTGTATTTGACCCAGATTTAGATTCAGATTTTACACTGGAAGAACTAATGGTTAGTGTACAAAATTTGAAAAATCACAAAGCAGCGGGCATAGATAATGTACCAAACGAGTGTTTTCAGTTTTTAAATACCCAACGGTTACATTATTTGTTAAACCTGTTCAATGTTGTTTGGAAATATGAGACAATCCCGAATGATTGGTTGAAAGTTAAATTAAAATTTTTGTTTAAAAAAAATGATATATCGGACCCGTATAATTACAGACCTATCTGTTTGGTCAACTCTATAACAAAGTTATTTACTAGTATTTTGTACAATAGGCTTATTACCTGGGTGGCGAGCAGACGGTTGATATCCCAGCTACTGATGGGCTTCCGAAGAGGTAGAGGTTGCGGGGATGCAATATTTGCTTTGGCTGGAGCCATTAGCATAAATTTACGATTAATGAGGAGGCGCGTGTTTGGAACATTTGTAGACTTGAAGCGTGCTTTTGACTCGGTTCCGTATTCACAATTATGGAGTAAATTAAATGGTCTGGGCCTCAATGGCATGCTATTGAGAGTGATAATATAATGGCACAAATATTGTCATTTCGCAAGGTGATTCCTCTTCTTCGGAGATTCCTTTCACTCAGGGAGTATTACAGGGTGAAATTTTAAGTCCGCTCCTGTTCGCTCTCTATATATGTGATTTGGTATGTTTCATTGATAGTAATGGTGCTCTTGGCGTGGATATTGCTTCTAATAAAAGTTTAAACATGATCCTATATGACATTACCGAAATGATGCGAAATGTCAATTAAATTTGTTAGAAAAGTATTGTCAGCCATGGGGCTTAACTGTGAACGTTGATAAAACTGTCGTCCTCTCTTTCCAAAGAGGTACTACACTTGGTGAAATTAAACATTTATTTTATAAGTCTTCCAGGCTAAATTTTGTGAAAAAGTTTACTTATTTGGGTGTGGCGTTTACAAGTTCCCTAAAATTTCGAAGTGCATGTGAGGAGCCTAATAAGAAATTTAACATAGCTAATTCACTTGTTATAAATATTTTGAGGAATTGCAAATCGGATACTTGGTCGACTAAGTTCGCTTATTTGACTCATTAGCAGATAGTTTTTACTTTATGTATCTGAGATTTGGGCTTGCGATTATTCTGATCAAATTGAAAGAGGCCAGATTAGATTCTTAAAAACTATTCTAGGTTTAGCGCGAACAACTCCTGACTCTTACGTTCGAGTGGAGACAGGCAGAATCCATATCAAATGGAAATTATTTAAAAGAATGTTAAATTGGTATATTATATTACTAAGTATGGATTCAGATAGTTTAACCAAAATAATCTATAATAGAATGGCCGAATTACTTGATATTAATCTCTTATATAACTGGTGTTGTACATTTAAATCCTATTTAATTTCTATTGATAAATTGGAGATTTTGAACATTCAAAGTAGCTCACAATTAGTATGTATTAAAAACGATTTGGGTGAATCTTTCAAAAACTCTTTAATATGTAAGGACATTGAGTTTGTAATGAATTCTTCATTTAATTTGCACTTCCGTTTGTGTAGTTCGTTGACATTTGGAGAAGAATATTTATTAAATAATAGATATCATATAAATAAGTTCAGGATTTTTGCACAACTGAGATTATTTAACAAAAAATACCCTTCATTATACCTGAACCTTAATAAATATAAATTCTTTCCGGACAGTTTTATGTTCTCTTTGTACGTTAAATCATAAAGATAATAACTATCACTTTCTTTTTTATTGTAAACAAGCTTAATAAGCTTAGAAAAAAATATTTAGCGAAATATATTAATTTTTCTCCTGTATCTAATGAAGAATATGTATCAATGGAAACTTTGTTATAAAATAGTGACATTAATGACTTATATTTATATGTCTTAAAGGGTCTGGAAATGAGGGCAATAAATTGTTTAAATAATTGAAACCGGCATTTTGTAAATTTAAGCTTTTTAACGTGAATGTAATTACTTGTAACATTGAAATGAGTTTAGATTGAATTAATAGTTTTAGATTATTAGCTAAATATTTCCATATACTACAGATACCAATGGCAATCATTATTTTCAGAATTATTATTAATGGCTAATGGAAGTTTATATTTTAGTTATTTTATACCTTTTGTTTATGAAGACAGGTTGTTCTTTTTATTTTGTTTTAATTTTTAAATGTTTCATACCTTGTAAGCGAACTGTTTACTTTTTTAATATTTCTATCTTATGATGTGTTCCTTTTGCTTTTGTATGTTTATATTTATTGTTTGTAATGTTTAGTATAGACCGACCCTTTGTATAAGATGCTATCTTGAAACAATGAATAATAATATTTACAAACATTTAACATTGAGCATTGTAATAATCGCAGTAGTAAAAAGTGGTATGATACTAGTTTTGTTTATATATATTTTCCTTCTGCATTTCGAAATAAATACTATAGTTCACATTCTAATAGTTTCGAAACATTGTTCTCCGAATGGTTTACTTAGACGTCAACTTCCTTCATTGGTATCTGCCAGCATTTCCATTGTATACAGTTCCTTAAATTTATTATTACTCATTTTGTTGTGATATTAAGATTTCCATTACGGATTCTTAAGTGTAATAATATCTATGTATATAATTTTAAGGAACACTGCGCAAGAAATATGTTTGGAAAATCTATGCAAATTCTACAATAATTCAATCGTCTGCTTTTTTTTTTTTTGCGCATCGACTGCCTTGGCCATTCGCGCCTCGTCTCTATTGTTTTAACAAACAAGAACCTGATCCAAAAAGAAAGATGGATGAAGGGAGCAGATAGGAGTTGAAAGTGGAATGGAAGATTAATAACTGAAACGGAAGTTTACATCCTGGGGCTTGACGAAGACAAAATATCCATCATGTCAAAACTTTCATGCATCCATCTGCACAAAAGAGGCGACAAATATTGAGGAAAGATGGCAACTTGGTGCCTAGGGGAAGAAGGAAGGGCGCTCTTGATTTGAATCGTAATCCTAGATGAAGGTAAGTGATTTGTGGAATTAACTGTGTAAGAAAAGTACTTGGAATCTTTGTTTATGACTTTATGGTTGATTTTTATTATTTGAAACTTGCATTTGAAGTTGAGTTTAGCAATTCATACTAAATTTGATTATAATGTTGGAACAGTCGTAAAGGCAAATGCTTGATTAGATAAAAAGGAATTCTCCAATTTACTTTCTATGATTTCTCTAAATGCTAATTCGGTATAAAAAAAAGCCGCTATCATAAACTGAAAGAAAGTAAGGTTAAAGTTAGAAAAACAAGACAAACTTGTGAGAAGATCTAAATTAATATAATTTATTTTAATTATAAAGGCATTGAAAAATTACATTAATTGTAATAAAAAAAAAAAGAAAAGAAATAAACGTGTTAATGGTAGCATTACAAATTTTGTGAAAATAGAATTCAAAGAACTCTAATTGAAACGCATAAATCATACGCATTAGCAAATAAGTTATTAAGTATTAATCCATATCGCCTCTTCCGTGATCTTTTTGTTCTGGATCAAGTTTGATAAGATCGTCTATCCTAAGAATAGTAATTGCAGCTTCTGTTGCAAACTTTAAGGATTTAATCTTAGATATTGTTGGTTCTAAGACACCAGCCTTCTTATTGTCCTTAACAGTACCTTCATATAAATCAAGTCCAACCCTAAAAAATTTAAAGGCAATTATTAATTCATTACTAGGTTATTACAACTATTACAAATAATTATGTAGTAAAGTGATCTTTACCATTTCAGATGAGCATGATCTTTTTTGGTTTGACTTGTATTGTGATATGCACGAAGTTTAGCCACAAGATCAGTTGAATCTAATGCTGCATTCACAGCCAATGTTTTTGGAATTACTAATAAAGATCGAGCATATTCAGCAATAGCTAACTGTTCACGAGAACTCTATAACAAAATTCGAGTTATAGTAATAATTTTTAAAAAAAGTGAAGTATTTAATTAAAGGCAGTAATAATTTATCATTTCAGTCTTTTTACATAATAACAATTCAAATACTTACAAGTGATGTGGCAAAATTTTCCAGATAAATGGATAGTGCCGCTTCTACAGCACCACCTCCAGCAACGACTGTCTTGCTTTCCAATACTCTTTTAACAACAGACAAAGCATCGTTAACGGACCTTTCCATTTCATCGCAATAAATATCATTAGGTCCACGTAAGATTAATGAGCTGGCACTACGGGCTTTCGGCCTTTAGATGAAATAAAAAAAGAAGAAAATAAAAGTTAGTAAGGCAAATAAATACGTAACTGAAAACTTATCATCCAAGACTGATGATTTGGATCATTTACCCTCTAATTATAATTAGTTCATCATCGCAAACTCTTTCCTGTGCTACCTCAGCAGCTTCA
Organism: Triatoma infestans; assembly: GCA_011037195.1. Classification (NCBI taxonomy): domain Eukaryota; kingdom Metazoa; phylum Arthropoda; class Insecta; order Hemiptera; family Reduviidae; genus Triatoma; species Triatoma infestans. The sequence goes on along the minus strand of JAAEAF010003651.1, from coordinate 63,654 downwards.
CCCAAGAAACTTGCTTCAAAACTTTCTTCACCTAAACATAAAAATCCATAAATTAATAAAGCTTATATACATTCTATCTATGCATATCGTCATTGCTGGTTAAATTGAAGTATTGCAGAATTCTTAATGAACACATGATATCATATCCCTTCTCCTGCTACCATTATATCTATTGTTGTAGATCAGAAGTAAATTAAGTGAAGGTTGAAGCAGAGACTGCTCAGATTGAGGCATACTATCTGATGTCCTTTCTTTCTGATTTACTGATATCATACTTTCCCTAGTATATTCTTTAAAATATGAACAAAATAAATTAATAACCCAAAGTTTTTCAGGTATTAGGTATTTCTAAAAATGTTGAATGAATTGTTTTGATGAAGTGAAGCTACAAAGCCAAATCCACCGGGACCTATAAGATCTATTGTGGCTCTCTTAGAAGTTATTAGTGTTTGTAAATATAATATAGTTGTCTGTTGAAGTGTAGAATTAGTATGAGTGTGTGGTGGTTGGCTAAAGTTTGCTAAACATAAGGAGTTAAACATTAACTATCTTCGCAGAGAAAACAAGATACCTGAAGAACTGGAAGAAGATAATTCTTTCTTCATCTCAATCAAGACGCAAATAAATGTTAAGCAATTTTGTTTGACTCATAACATCTAATAAAAAAGCAATGATTAGTGAAATGTGTAAGTAATCTGGGAAATAGGTTCCCAGCGAATTGAGAAAATGAACATGCTATTTAAAAATAGCCCAACGTACCGTTGTATTGTTAGAGCATTAAGACTGACTCTTAATGTTCTATTAAGAGTCAGCCTCTATTTCTCTTGTAAGTCTGAGATCGCATACTAATAGATTTGGTAACTTAGGATTACATATGATAGCAGAAGAAGATGGATGTATTAACTAAGAAAATTAGGGAAGGATCCAAATTTTAAAAGTTTATTGTTCATCACATCCTGGGGATTCGTACAAGGTAAAGGTAAAGTTTTACTTTTAGAAACATAGGAGATTATAAGTAGGTTCATCCAATAAAAACATTAAAATTAATAAACAAATATCATTCAAGTATTTAAAGGAGTTTTTTAAATTAAAGCCTATACCTTCCATATTGGTGAGAGACGTAAGAAACGTTGCTCCTGTGGCTTTCGCTATCCTCTTCAAATCTTGCTTTTTGACTCTTCTTACAGCCATGGCACCAGCATCAATGAAATACTATTAGAGTATTAATTTCTAATTAAAAAAATATTATAAAGGTACCAAACAAATTACTTCAAGATCAGAAATTGATTACCTTCATGTACATATCATCAATGCCTCCACTCAAAAGAACAACATTGGCACCAGCTGTCAGCACTTTTAATAATCTGTCTTTTGTAATATCCAATTCTTTATCTCTGATTGCTTCAAGTTTTTCAACGTCTGTTATCAATACCTGCGAACGGATTTTTAGATAGTAATTTAATCTAGTTCATAAAGATTTGCTTTCCTTTTAAACCAATACAAGTTGTTCTGATTAAAATAACAGAAATGATTACATTTTATATAAACTTACTTCAACACCTAATTTCATTTTTGTTTTTTGAATCGAAAAATCCAAGCAAGCGATTTTAGCATTTTCAATCTTTTTGGGCATTCCTGGAAAATTGATCATTTTATATATAAGTAAATAAATCTAAATATTAACATTATATTAATCTTATATTAAAATACTTACCCATTGATGATATAGTGCAATTAAGTGCATAACCATTTATTAACATGCTATCTTTTGCTGAACCTCCATGGGCTTTAAGTATGTTAATAGCTTTTATAGGATAAGTAGATCTTCCTTTTCCATCAGTAACTTTCACTGCTTGTACAGCTTCGACAATAAGATTAGCAAAATAATCATCATCTCTACACTTTATTCAGGAAAATAACGTCAATAAATACATTGTAAGTTGAATACAAAGTTGGATGCATAGGAAATGAAATTAAAAAGCAGGTATCCAACGATCAACAGCAAAATATATAAATTTCTTATCATTATCTACTCGACCAACACCAAGATTGAAATAAAGGAATTTTCAAAATTTATAATATATATCGTAAAGTTATCTTAATCAAAAGGATACATTCCAATTACTTTACTAGACATCGAAGTTTTAGCCACATTTACAATGCTTTCTTTTCCTAATTCATCTACACTGGCACACAAATGTTCTTGAATATATTTTTGTGCTTCCCTAAAATTTAAAATTTAAATTTAGATATAAGCATTAACTTTAACAGAATTTATAAATTAGATCCAATATGCATACTTGCAAGCAAGTCTGTATCCACTGATAATTGAAGTGGGATGAATATTTTGCTTCACTAATTCATCAGCATTTCTTAAAAGTTCTGCAGCAATTATAACCTATAACCAAATAATTATATTAAACTTTCTATTTCAGAAAAACAACTTAAAAAAACATTAAATATTTCTGAGGCATCTCCTAAATATTAAAATTATTTGTTTTGATTTACTCCTCCTGTTTCCATATTTTTTGAAAGAAGTATGGACGATTATTTCATATCAAATTTCAGTATAAGCACTTGACAAAGTGTATAATGCATGATACTTACAACAGATGTGGTCCCATCCCCAATTTCTTCGTCTTGCAATTGAGCTAAATCAACCAAAACTCTTGCTGCTGGATGATCAACTTCAAGTAAACGAAGAATAGTTGCTCCGTCATTGGTGACAGTAACGTCCTATAAGCATAAAGGATTTTGTTTTTAATATTTAATTATTATTCTTCAAAATTTAGTCCACGAAAACGATGACTTACCCCAACATCATCGACTAGCATTTTATCCAAACCAACAGGGCCTAATGATGTTTTTACTATGTTTGCAATGGTACAGGCTGCCATAACTAAAAATTAAAGTTTTATTTAGTCAACGCACGTATCTTTTTTCATACATAGCATTCTGCTTCTGTATCAGAATTTATTTCTAATTCAGAGTAAACTATCTTTACATTCCGGAATTGCTATTTTTCTTTCAAATTAAATGAATTTACTGATTTCATAAAATATAAAACCATAAATTCGATAATAATCACTGAAACAAAACCACATGCAAGTAACCTAACCTTCAGAGCACAACTTGTATTTATTCTTTTACTGAAAATATATAATGCATTTACCATTTTGAGTTCTCACAGGAGTGCCCGTCGTTCGTACGCCACCTACAGCTAATGGAACTCCTAAGGTAGACATTATTTCAAAATATTAACGAGAAATACAATCATATAACACTATACCTCACACCGAAACCCACAATTCTCAATCTTAACACATGCGCAGTAAAAATAAAACAATCATCTATGAATGACAGACAACGATTGTTAATTTTGCTGCTAATTTTTCATAGCAACTGCATTCAGCTAAATTTATTTAATGCCAAAACATTATTTTTAAAACAAATTGCTTTTATATCAGAAGCGCATTGTGCTAAAAATAAAATACAATTTATTATAGAAGACAAAAGCATAAGCTAGTATTGAATAACTGGAAAAAATAATTTTAACCCGACTTCAAACACAATTTTCCTGTATTTCCTTTTTACTTATAATTTCAAAATAAGAAAAAATGTCTTATTTATTTAAATATTCTAAGTGGGGATATAAATTTTGTTTCACCCATTTGTGGGTAGGTATTAAGAGAACAGGTTACGAATTCAGAAATGATTGTTTGGCGGTATCCTATTCATCTTATCTCAGTTTTAAGTGTAAGTATGCAAGTGGTTAATTTCAGAACAGGGGGTGCCATGTATCATACAGAAGGGGGGTAAGTGAAATCAGTGGACCCATATTCTGAACTTTAACTTCAGTTTTTTTTTTTTAAAGCAGTTAACTGCTAACCTCAGTTTTAATTATAATATTTGGTACTTGACAGAAAACGGAAATGACATTCCTTTTTGTAAAAAATGTCATATATCACTGCAATCAAAGGTTTATTGAGTGCTGACTTGAAAGCATTAATTCTTCACATAACCGGTTATGAGGTACGATTACAGTAACTAATTCCTAAAAATATATAATATTTCAATGATACTAATGTTTTATAGTTCCACCTTAGGAATCAAGTGAAGAGTTCTCCAGGATTGAAGAGAAATCATGGTCTACAATTTTGAATAGAAGTTACATATCACCGACTGACGAAAATGTTAAGAAAAATTTAAACGATTTCGTTGACAAATTTGTTTATCATGATTTTCGAATAAAAGCTCATAACTTAAAAATTCTTATTAATACATATTCGAATTTAAAATACTTTCAGAAAATTACCGATGTACGTCAGTTCATAGTTTAAAATGATATATTATCCATAGTATTATAATCTTTCAAAGAAATGTTTTTTAGGGTGCCTTACAATGGAATTTAATTGATTTATTAATAAAATTATCTTATAAACCTACATATACTGATAGTGATGACTTACCATTAGATATTGAGAAATTGTTAAGTATTCAATCAAATGAGGAACATGATATTGATTGGGGGTCCTATCTTAAAGAAGGATGGGAAAAATTTGTTTTGCCTTCCGTAAGTATTTATATTATCAAGTTTTATTTAAGATAAACCTTATATAAGAAAACAAGTTGGGAACCCCTGATTTACATCTTTATGTACGATCGTTTTGTCTTCTAACACTATATTCATAGGATGATGAAAGTTGGTCATCAGATGGCGAAGATTTGGAAGAAAAAGAAGAAAGTAGAGCAAAAAATCTTTTGGTCTTATCTGATCAGGTTGAAAGGCCAGGCCCTTCAAAAATGCAACAGCTTCAGGATAGTGCTTTGGATATGATGCAAAAATCTGAAGCAGCTATAAATTGGTTAGAGGAAAACACAGAAGATCCATGGTGGAATAATCCTGATATCAGAGATACACCTCCTTCAAAGTCATTTCACGCAAATTGGTGCTTTCATTGGTAAACAGTTGAAACATTTCTGCTTGTTATATCTATTTTTCAAATATGTGTTAATTGTAGATATGCATAACATTGTGTGCCATTAAATTTTATATTATCAATAAAATAATATTTTCAGGGAAGATGAAATGAAAAAAAGAGGTTTTGACATAGAAAATACTCGGGTAATAAGGGAATACAAAGTACTTAGAGAAATTATAATGGTGCTCTGTGAACCACCAGATCCACCTGGATCATTCATTATAGAGGCTACCAATCAAGGATTTACGGCGTCTCGCAGAACTTCAATATCATCGCTTTCACCGGTTCATATATATATTTTTTACATCATGTCTATTTTCTAGTTTATTCTATAATTAGCAGTACTAAGAGGGTGATCCATCTTTAAGTTATTGATACCATTTAGTCCGTATCATAAATTAGCAAATTCGTATTTTTTGGTGGTCATTTGCATTCATTTATATATTTTAACTATATCTATCTAAATTTGTATACAACAAAAGTGGTTTCTTATGAAATTGAAACAAGAGTTTTTTATAAAATACTCCAGAAACTCAGTATTAAAGGAGTTTAATATATTTTATATGACAATGACGTTCTTTGACTTTCGTAAGAAATTTGCTTTTACAGTTTTTAATATCACTCTGTATTTGTTTTTTTGTTAATCAACATTTGACATAGAGTTGTTCAATGAACAGTGGGAAGTCTTGATTGTTGCCATTTCGAGCAAGTCCTAATACATTACATACAAACTGTAAATTGGACAGACAGATATATTATTATTTCTCCCCATTTATTAAAACCGTATTTTTAACAAGTTTATTTTTACAGCCAATGTTTGCAGCAATTATTGAAAGTCATGTATGCAATTATTTACCTTATATCAAAGAACTCAATCAATTTGTTGATCAAATTTGTAGAGATGGTGGCACAAACCATAATATTCCTTTTACCTATTATAATTATGCTCATTGCTTACATAAAATTCTTGAAAATTACAAATTAAAATTAAGGGAATTAGAGCGAAAAGTAAAACTTGAAGGTATGCTCAAAATTGTCAATTTAAGATAAATTTTTATTTCCTACCATGAATAAATGCAGTTATGAATTAGTAATATTTTTGTTACAGACGGTAGTGTCACAATGCGGAGTTTATTCAGTGAATTAAGACCTAATTTGCTAAATTTGAGGTTTATTTGTACAGTTCATCGAAAAGCAATCTATATTAATTATAAAACTGAAGATAATTGGAAATGTGCCTTAAAGTAAAAACTTTTAAATAAGCTCTGAAATGATCACCACCTTATTATGTATTTTATTAATTTGTTGTGAATTAATATTTCAGACTACTTTCTGTGTTGTACAATGAAATAATGTCTTTTAATAATAGGGAGAAAAGAACAATGTTTGGTTTATTTTTGTACTCCTTTACAACATATTTGCGAATATTTGATAAAATGTCGGAAGATATATCTTTCGCCGATCATAGAAATGAATTTATAATTTACAGGTATTTTATTCTATATTAATACAATCTTGTGTTTTATTATTATTGGAATGTTTAACTGAACACTGAAGTGACTCATTTGGAATGATTTTATTGAGAGAATCTAAAGAACACACAAGCAGTTGAGGATGAAAGACCGGATCTATTGAGGGACGGTTTCATGGACCTGGGAAACAGTCTTCAAATGCCAACATATGATCTTTTTTCTTTATATCAAACTTGTTAGAAGTTGTTTCAAACATTTCAGTGTCTTAAATGACTAGTGCCAGCTCAACTTTTTAAAAGCCTTTTGTAAAATAAATTCACTTGTATTAATATTATTATTATTATTATTTATTTTTCCATCAGCATTTTAGCTGGCCTTTATAATGATGTACAGATTCGAAAACCAAGCACACCATTCATTAGTATTTAAAAATTTAAAAACTTCCTAACTATTCTTGTTCCATTGAGAACAACCTATTTCTGCATAAGTGCAAACAATTTTTTTGAAAGCCTAACAGCCTCCAAGCTATCCAACAGATCGGTGGGGACAAACCCAGTAGTAGACAAAATTAGTGGGTGCCAGTTTCCAAATGCGCTTCACCTCCTCTTCGAGATCTGCATAGATTTGACTTTTTAGTTCTCGAGTTCTGAATGCGATGTTTTCCTTTTTATTATTATTATAATTTATTTTGCCCCGTCACGCACTTGTGTAAATTGAACAACAATGCAGCAACATGCTGCAACCTTCAATTCATTTATATTCATTTATCTATAGAATGCCTAGGTATTTCATATAATACCATGCGTGGTTTATACTCAGATACCAGATTATATTTCTTATGATAAATTTTGTGTATTTGAACAATTTTCTTTTAAATATTCCTATTATTCATTTATTAACTTGGGGAAATTCTGTTGTAGCGTTTCATAAAATAAAACATAGTATTCCAAATGGTATTTCAATAGTTCTGTTAGTTTAAGTAAAATAATTTAACTTTTAAATGGTTACTATTAAAATATTTTTGAAATCGGGATGTAATAAAATAAATGGTGGCTCGTCCGGGATGAATTTCGTACTTTGCCGGTAACATATATATATATATAAAAGAGGGACATAAACAAACAAGTAAAATGAATATATTATAAATAAATAAATTCTAGTCTGATGCCACAATTTTACTGATTATCCTTGAATCGTCAAGGATGACCGACTTCTGTGCTTCCAGCAGAATCTCAGCAGGAAGTTTGAGAGCCTTTACGTCACACGTACAGTGGTTTCAGGCACCAAGCCATTCATCGAGATCACGATTGGGTGGACCTCCACTCTCTCCAGCCTATACATCTGTTTAAACTCAATGCCCAGAGCTCTTGGTATTTTCTGATTTTCTCCCCGCGCGTTCTTTGCGAATTATCGTCCAAGGGGATCGCTGCTTCAATAATTATTCTATCGGTCTTCATTCACAGATCTAGCACAAGAATGTCAGGCCTGCCTGTTATTGGGGTCCGATCAGTCTGTGATCATTTGGGTACCCCAATAAATCTTTATTCGTTTCATATGAAGAAATTCAGGGGGGCTTATATCTATAATAACGAGTACCGTTCCAAAGGCCATACAGAGCACTGATCGCTGAATGGACAATTTTGGCAACATTATCGTGTCTCTGCGGATAATCCTTTGCGGGACTAGTACTGAGCAGCCTGCAGTACGGTGCTGTATGCTCTCCGTAGTCTGATTGCACAGTCTGCACATCTCTCGAACATCTTGGCCTAGAATGAACGTGCGATATGCCCTTGTAGATATGACCGGGTCCTGAATTGCCTGAACGAACCCTTCGGTTTCCGGGAATAGTTTACCATTCCGCAGCCATTTTGTTGAATAGTCGATGTCGATGTTAGCCGAACTAAGTTGCGCGTAAATCTTCCGTGCAATTCTTTCCTGGACCAATCGTTGCACAGCTCATTTTCTCTTGGGGGTATGTTCTCAGCTGGGTTCCCCAGATTCAAGGCAGTATACCTCGTATCTAACCGGCAGATATTTTGGAAAAGAGGCGGCTCGTGACTAAGAAATTAAATTTTCAATTAAGTCTCCTGCCTTCTATACAAACTCATTATATTTATGTGTTATCATTATTTAATATTTATTATTAAATATTTATTTATTGTTATTATTTTTTCAATAAGCGCATCATCAGCGATGGCTATTAGCTCTAAAACTCTATACATAATAAATGTCTCAAGCGTATGTAAATCATTCTGAGTATATTCTAAGACCTTCTTTATCCCAAGGTCTTTACCACTGGTGTACCCACTTATCTAAATTGCCTACATTATCATCTTCCTTCACTTCTGATCCATTCTCCAACTCACTCATTTTCATCTGCAAATATACCACCCAAAGAACCTCGCCCCAAACGGAAAATCCACGGAAAATCCCACACCGAACATTCACTCGCCATACACCCATATACAATTGGGAAGCAGAGCACTCAGTACTCTTCCACTTCCAAACGACCCGCGCCCACCAAACACATTCTAAAAACGTTATCCGTATACACATAATAGTGAATCTCTTATTTACAATAAGTGGGTCTTTAAAAATGACTGCACATCATATCCATATAGAAGAATTAAATATAATAAAACAGTCTAATATATCTGATATATTCGATAATATTCTTCATTACGTTTAAATCCCCCTTGAATAACACCTCAATTGGAGATGTTAAATCTTTTCCGACAATCAATCAGCCTAATACATTCTTCCATTACATGGCGAACAGTTAAAATTGAAGCATTATACTAGGGGCATATTGGTTTACTTTTTCCTAATAGTAAGTTAGAATGAGTTATTCTAGTATGACCTATAGCCAGCCTTGTGAGGATTATTATTTCCTGCCTAGAAAAGGATTCCATATTAAGTAATTTAAGATCTAGCCTTTTTGATTTCAGCTGTGTGTCTATACACAACACATTATCTTCCAATTCTCTAAAATCTCTGTCTGTACAGTACTTATTAGATCATCATTTCTTATTTCCGTGTTGCATATACAGCTTCTTCTATTACGTGCTGCTTCTTTGGCCATTTTGTCTGCAGCTTCATTACCCTTAATACCCATGTGGCCAGGAATTCACGTAATAGTAATTTCACATCTGTCACTTAATGTATTACATTTTTCTATTATGCGTTTGGGAATAACATCGTCAATAAATATATTTTCCAGACCTGCAACGGCGCTCAAAGAATCGGTGCAAATAAGAGACTTTTTAAACTGTCTTTCTTCACATATTTGCACAGCATCCCGAATAGCCAGTAGCTCAGCTGTATAAACACTTACGAAATCTGGCAGCCTCTGACTTGCTAAAGTTGCCCTATCAGTGACCCATGAATAACCCACTCCACCTCCTATTTTTGAGCTATCCGTATAGATAACGTATTCATCCCGGTAGTGCTCCAATTCTTGCAAAATCCGCAGCTTTATTTCAATTTCTGCGATATTTTTTTTGTGCTAGTTAGTCATAACTTCATTTATGTTTATTTTTAAGGTCCATGGCATCATATCACTTAGGATGGAACTACAAACATCATTCATTGGCAAATTCCCGCATGTTCGTAATAAATTTTTGACTCGTATTCTTAATGGCCTAGTTCTTGTCTGCTACCGATTATACTGCGCGATTTTTTCTTCATCTTTAATAATATGATTTTCCTATGCTACAGTTTTCAGATAATATTTAATAGTTAACAATTTTCTCCTACAATCGAGTGGTATCACTCCCGTTTCTCGATATAATGCATTTATTGGCGAAGTTCTAAAAGCACCTGTTATTATCCTAAGGGATTGATTCATTATATTATATAAATTATTATATATTATTATTATATTTATTGTTATTATTTTTTAGGTGTGAAGATGAGGTGCGCGGAATAGAAATGCGTGATTATGTTACATTTCTTGGATCTATAAAAGGTCCATGCCTTAATTTGTGGACTACATTTTTTGATCTATGTTTGGGAGCATTATCTTCAGTATATTTTCTTACACAGCTTGGAAAAACATCAAATTTTATCAACCGTACTGGTTTATATGGTACATTTGTAAACAAATTCATTGGTCTGAATACTGGCGGCTTGTACTTAGTTACAAAGGAGCGATTGCTTCAGCAATAAGATGCCAAAACAATGATTATAATGAAAAATAAATAACTTAATAAATATAAATCTACAGATAACAAATATATAATTTATTATGTGTAACGACAAATATTCTGCTAATCAGATGTTGAATTGAGTTGTGATTAGCAAGCTGCAAGTGGAACAAAAAAAAAAGAATCGTGTTGAGAGAAGGGCATTGATTGCTCCACCTAACTAATTTTCACGAGCCGCTAGTAGATGATGTGCATGATTTACGTCAATAGTTCATAAAAATGTAAATTTTAATAGTTGCTTTTAATTTTAGACTTATTTTATAATGGATTAATGGAAGATTTGAAAACTAAAATATTAAAATTTTATCCTAATTTTAAAATAACTATTCCTACTGCACCTGAAACACCAGAATGGATGTTACCATTAAAAGGAAAAGATTTAAATTCATTTATGATACCAAGAAACAAAGTCACTACAATGCCTTTATTGAAACATAGAACTTATGATCTTGTTGAAAAGATATTTGATGTTTATCGAATTCCACGCAATCGACATCCCAGAGAAACATTATTAGATTGGTATAATAATTACAATAATATATTTTACTCTTACTATGTAAAAGGTTGAGAGGTATTAGTTTTTGAAATAATCATTCTTTCTTCTTAATTTATTTTTTTGCAGTATAGAACATAAAACTAAATTATTTTATATTTTGGTCACCAATGATTGGGTTTATAGGTGCGATTGATCAGATTGGAGGTGCCTTTTTATTTTATTTCATTTATCACAATTTTGTCGAAAGTGATTCCAAAATTTTCATTAAAGCTTCAAATTATTTAGAAACTTGAGATCTCACATTCAATTTGAATCAATTATTCTTTAAGTAAATCCCTTTTAATTGAAACATGGTAATATAACCCGCTTTCTGAGGTTTTATAATGGTTCCAGCAAACGTGTAATCCATCAAGGTGGAACTATAGAGTAATGACATGGGCTCCCTATAGGAGCAAGTGTTGCGCGTTCAAATATTCCAGTTGAATTTTCAAGGAAAATTTGCTTAGAAGTAAAGGTACGAAATTGTTTTTTGGTTGAAAAGCGAAAGTGCTGTATTACTATTTAAAAAAAAAAAAAAAATATTTTTCGCTATTTCTCCAAAACTGAGCTACGACTAAAGTACTACATGTGTAAAGACTTTTATTTGGAATATTGATTCTAGAAATCTAATTTGGCCCGTTTAGGGTTCCATCATTCACGTCATAAACTAGAAACGCATTAAAATTGTAAAGAATCTATGATTGGAATTATAAAATTGAATTTTGTTTACATTAATATTAGATTTTATTTAATCAAAATTATGTTTTAGTAGGGGAGGGGGGGCTTGTTGTTACAAATTTCAGTTAACATTTTTTAATTGCTGTATACGTTACACTCAAAATTGCTGAAAGTTGATAATTTGTTGTCTCATTTAATTCTACTACTTATATATTTTTTTGAGATTTTTAAAAATGAAGTAATATTTAAAAAATTCAAATAATATTAAAATGCGCGTACTGTAATAATTTCGGTGGGGCTTGTTGTTACAATGTATAAAATACATGTTTGGGCGTTTATTTTTAAGGAAATAAAACTGAAATATGTTCAATAAACAAATTATCAGATCTTCATTTTAATAATAATAGCAGCTTGATTATGATCTAAATATGAATTATTACAAACTTAAATGCTTGAACATTCATTCTTTTTCTATTCACTATCACTACCCATCTCTAAGTCCGGGTTACATTGAGACAAATATATCTAGGGTCATTTTTAACATATTTTGAATGGGCCCATCTTTTGCACTGCATGCATTAAACTCATTTTTCTCCACCTTTAGACTGCGACCATGTTTTTAGATATTTGAGGCTGGAATTTGATGATGGCAAATTATTTTTTTGATTCTTTTTCGCAGCTTTTGGAGACACAGATTTTCTTTTTGTTAGAATTGCCAACTTTCTCGTTTTTAGCTTCATTTCTTTAAGATCTGCCGTGATTTGATTTAAGATCTGCAGTGGGGGCCAAGTTCTTACACTGTAACAACATGCTCCAACCAGGTGTACCCACTGACGCTATTTCACTAATTAATCCGTAAACACATAGGTCAAAGAATACTAGCGCAACCATATTGTATTGAAATTATTGTTAAGGCTGTAGAATTAACAGCATAAGTATGGAAGCCTTACCTTTAGTAGTTTTCAGATCACAGCTTTCGGTTTCAATAATAAAATGTAACTTTCATTATGATATTTCGAGGAAAGTCACACAATGCCGCCACTGCAACAGAATCTTAGCGGGAACTGGTTACAACAAACAGCACTCGCATATCTCTTAACTTTGACCACTTAAGAAGTGCTTCTGTCAGCCGATTTTTAAAAAATTACACTGTAACAACAAGCCCCATCCTCCCTATATCTTTTAAGTGGAATATTCTTTAAATATTTTGTTTTCTGTATATTTTCTATTGTTGGCTTTTCGGGACGAATATATTTTGCCTAAACATATTTTTTTCTTATGTAAATAATTTTTATTTACATCATATTTTTAAGAGAGCAAAATCAGGTAAATGTCAGGAAATAGACTCCCAACCCCTAGCGCATTTTACAGGTTTTTTTTTTGTAACCTTTATCCATCACTTAAAACATGTGGTATATTTAATAAGTTATTTCCGTTTTTAAAAATTATTTCGCATGTCATACTGAATTGAATTGCAAAATAATTAAAAATGAAAATAAAAAGTATTTTCTTCTATATCTGTCAGTCGAGAGCTTCGCCCTTGCGCCCCTTTTTTCTCCCCCACGAAACTACCGATCTTTTCCGGGGGCTTCCCCTTCCCCAGTGTCCTCACTGACGCGCGATCGAGAATAAAAAAATAACGTCAGTCCAACTACAACCCGCTCGAATCACTGATCTGTATAGATTCTAGTTGTTTTTGCAATCACTTTTCAAATAGTTAAAATTAAAAATTTACATTATAACGGCCATTCAATATTAGAACACCAATCAGTCACCTCAAGCCACCACTACACTTCAAAGAATACAAATTTATAGCCCCTATAGGGGGTTACGAAAATCCCTGTAGAATGCGCTAGGTGTTGGGTGTCTATCCCGACTTTAGCCCTAAATTAAAAACGCAAACAAAGAAAAACTGTGTACTTTTTTTTAACGCCAAATACAATTGTAAACATCTATCAAATCCAATGAGGAAATGATAAATTCTGTTTTCTTTTAATTTTATAGTTTTATTAAAGATCTGGCGCATTGTGACATTACACTAATACCTTTAATGGAATTTATAAAAAAACATCTATTTGAGGGAGTTGAACATCATTTAGAGTCTAATGGATTTATATCTGATATTATACTTAAAGAATATAAATTACTTGATCATCTTCAATATATATGGAATATTGCTTTTATTCATATAGATTCAATAGTACCTGTTATTTTAAATGAGGTAATAATATTGATTTTTCAATTTTAAGTCTATCTATTATTGCCGGACAATTAATTAATTGAATTTTTTGTTTTTGTTTTAAAGTTATCTAATGCTTCATCAAAGCCAGGAAGTTTATGTAATCGTCTGAGAAATTGTCTCGAGGAATATATGCCTCACGATATTATTTCTAATTTTACGCTCACGATATCTCCTATTCCTTCTTCAATACTATCTAACAATATTTTAGAAAAGATTGAATATCTTACTTTCCACTATGATGTAGGTTACTTATATTAATTTTTGTTTATCACGTTGCTTAAAATTTTATATTTCAAATTTCTCATCTATTATATTGTATTATAAATAGATATTTTTTGCTTAGGTACATCCTCATTTAAGACTGATAATTACTCAAGATATGATATCAGATTACAATAAACTTTTCAAATTTCTCCTACAACTGAAATATGCTTACAAAATTTTGCACAAAATGAGATATGGAGGTAAGTTAATCTAAAAGATCAAACAATCTAAATACATAATTTAAAAAAAAGAAAATCTGGTGTGAAACACTCACACAACTTTCTCTTATTCCAGTTCTCAAAATTATAATTGACAAATTTTATAGTTTTTGTACCAAATTCAATGAAATTCGTCGAAAACTAAACAAACTGTTCATAAAAAGCACACTTCCAGTTTACTAATTTTCTTAAAACTCGGAATTTTAGCAATCTATTTATTTCTAATTAATTTTGTTTGGATGATAGAATTGTATAATAAACTATGATAGCACTTTACAGGAAGCTGTAACCCCATCCCTCCCCTAAAAGTGCCATTAAATGAATTTTCCCGGAGAAATGTTTTAAATAAATGATGTAGATCGTTGTATTTTAGTTTATATTAGAAGTTTCAAGAAAATCGTCGGAGCCCTTTTTGAGAAAATTGGGAAAAAGTGAAAAAACCATTCAGTAAAGTGGTAAAGTAAACGCACGTCCGGTTTTATCCGATTTTTTCAAACTCGGAATTTCAACAACATATTTAATTCTAATTAACATTATTTAGAAGACAGAATTGTCTAGTAAACTGAAATAGCAGTTAAGATGAAACCTAACCCCACTCCTCCCCCAGAAGTGCCCTTAAATGAATTTTCCCGGAGAAATATTTCAAATAGAAGTTGTAGCTGTTAGTATGTATAGTTGATATACCAAGTTTGAAGAAATCGTTGGAATCATTTTTGAGAAAATCGTAAAAAAACAAAAAAAACAACTAGTAAAGTGGTTGAGGAATATTGAAGATGACCCACTGTCGGATCCCATGCCGATAACTAAACGGAATATCAAGTTTGAACTTTCTACGATTTTTCGTTTTTGAGCTATGCTGTTCACATACATACAAACATACACAAAAACACACACACACACATACCATTTGCTAAAAACCACTTTTTTTGGACGCAGGGGACCTCAAAACGGATATTTCCGGTGAAAACTCGATATCGAAAATTTGACACGATTACAATACTTCCTCTTACTAGGAGTAAGAGAAAGTAATAAAAAAAAATCTGTTAGAAAGAAACACTTGTTGATTTTTTTCTTTCTGCAGTTCTCAAAGCTCTTGACATATTTTCTTCAAACCTGAACCGTTTACTAATGCTTAGTTGCCTTTAATATTATTTAGGCGTTTCACTATATATTAGTATAACGTTAGCTGGCACGCAAACATTTTAAAAGTGGAGCCATTTTGTTGTGATTATAAATACCTCCTATGTACAACAGATTGTGCATTTCTATATGCAATATATTTGTTATTGTTTCTAAAATTAAAAAAAAAATACTGAGTTTATATTCTGTGAGATAAATAATTAGTAAACAGAAAGTCTTGAGTTATTTGTAATACATGGCAACTAGGGTGCAAAACCAACAACGAAGATCAACAGGAAGTAGTGAATCAGAGGTTACCGAAAAGGGATGAAAAAATTTCCGGTTATGAGAATAGCCACATTAGATCCTGCCTTCTTACTGGGACACATGCTTCAAGCAGCTAAAAAGCTATTTAGAACTGTACGAAAATTAAACTGCAGCGAAGTATGCAATTGCTGGCAGGATCAGTGGTTGCGCAGTGGATGGCCGCGGAGGCGCCGGGTTCGAATCTAAGCAGTGCTGCACTTACCTTTTTCTCTTCTAGGAGTCTCTACTATACAATTCATTGCCCGATGATAGGACCGTGTAGTCATTTTTTTCTCCTTCATTCAGCAACTGGGCGGCCTTTATGCCTTGCACGCTCTGCATAACTGCGGAACAAACTTCCTTGTAAATTACTTTTAACTTATCAGTAAGCCGTTTCAATTTGTCCCTCAAGATCTAAATTTATCAATAGGTGGATTTAATCACTGATGTAGTAACTTGTACGATAATACTTTTGATAATTAAGATATTTCAGACAAATAATGTTATTTATTTACAGTTCTTGATGATAACACAGAAAGAGCTAGAAGATTATTTTCGCTGAGAATGTGGTTATTACATACAATACTCACTTTTAACAAATATTTTTCTAATTTAGATCATAAAAAATTTTTAGATAAAATAAAACAAATATGTGAAGAAACCAAATATTTATATTCCGTCCAGTATGGTAATTTTTTGTGTATTATAAATTTATATATATTTTTTAATTAGTAAATAATACATTTTTAATATATAATATTTTTTGATTTAGCTCATAGGAAATTTATCAAACAATGTAAAGAGCAGTTCTTTTTTAATAATAATAAATTCAAGAAATTACTGGAACGTGTAAGTATTTATCGTGCATGTAGTTGTAACTATGTATTATTTTATCACTTTGAAACGTATAATCTTATTTTTTTGTAACTTCATTTTTTACTTTTAGTTATTTAGAATATGCGCAACACTTTTCCAAAATTGGTACTTAGAAGAAAAAGGTTTATTAACTATTCCAAAAATTGAAAATTTAGAAAAGGATTTTCTTGACGTTATGACTTCAGTAGGATCACAAATTGAAACAATTTCAGTGAGGAGTGAGCATTTAAAATACAACTTGCATTGTAAGTATGAATACTTTTTATGATGAAAATAAGAATTTGTTGGCTTATCGACCAATTCACGGTAAAAAAACAAAAAACAAAAATCCGTATATAGGTTACCCAGTTAAAATCTTAGCAATAACCCACCCATCTATAGATCCCTCACACATATCAATTCTCTCTCGCAAAAAATCAACAAATCCCTTAAGAAACACATTCCCAATCTCACCATAGGCTTCACCATTTCAAACAAACTTTACAAACTCTACTCCAAACTTAAAGATCTTATTCCCATAACCAACAAAACACACACGATCTATAACTTGAAATGCTCTACTCCCAATTGCAATGCTTCCTATGTGGGAGAAAGTTCACAATACTTACATAAAAGACTCAAAGAGCACAAATACGACATTACTTCTAAGAAAATATACAGTACAGCACTTTCCAAACACGCTCTATCCTTGAACAATACTTTTGACTTCCATAATCCTATCCTCGCTACGCAGCCCAATTACACCAAGCGACTCCTAACTGAGTCCATACGCATCCATCTCCAACGTAACCCCGTTAATCATAAAAAAGACAAAGATCTAATTTCTTCCCATTACAATTATATCCTCCGTTCCCCTAAAAAATCCTGAGGAGGGAAATGTAATTTCTACCCCCACTCCATACATAACTTTCTCCACACATAACGGACCATACATAACGGTCCCCCCTACTCCTGGATTTCAGCACTACAAAATACACCCTTTCATTACAGACAGCGTTCCCACAGTAATCACACCTATGTATTTTGTTTTTTGTTTAGGTTTTGTGTTATAATTTTTCTCGTTATTTTTGTATTGTAGAAGAAGGCAAACAAAGTTTGTCGAAACGTCGAACTTGTTAATTATTAAAAAACAATTACAAAATTACTTTTTTTGTTTTTTACCTTGAATTGGTCGATAAGCCAACAAATTCTTGTTTTCATCTTACAACTAACGGCCAACAAAGAAAATCATCGAATACTTTTTATTTTTTTTAATATCCAATAAGATCCGATAGATTTAATTTATTGAACTTAACTGTCGTAGATACCATGTTTTGCCCGCAAGAGGTATCTGTTGCATGCAGTTACTTGGGGAGTAGCGACCCCACGGGTTACCACAGCTCAGTATTCCATACACTTCATTAGAACAGTACACAATAAACATAAACTATACCCACTCTCACATTACAGACAAGGACAAACACAGACAAAGGTCTCCATCCCTAGTTAATTGGCGAAAGCCAAAGGAGAAGGAAGGGATTAGCTCAGTGGTAGCGCGCTAGACTAGCAACGCGGAGGTCCCAGGTTCGAATCCAGCATGCTGCCCTTAGATTTGTTTCTTCTTAGGAGCCTCTACAACTCACTGTCCGGTAATGGGCAGTGTTGTCTGTACCTAGAGAACGCTGCTTGGAGACCGGCTGTGCATTGGAGGAGGTTCCGGGGCATAAAAGATCTTTCAGGTCGCCGTAACTTTTGACACAAACTAATAAATTAGTCTCTAACGATAGGAAAATATCCGAAACCGTATTCCAACGGATCTAATCTAAAACAATGAAATCATTATATTTTACATTAAGTATATTACATAGTGCTTGAAGTTAGTTACTCTGAGATGTAATTGAATATACATATGTATGTAATATAAATAATGCCACCACCTGCATTCCTTCTCAGATTGCAGAAAACTGAATCAGAGAGCGCAAAAGCTTATTTTTATCAGATTTTAGAATTTGAATAACTCGTAAGATTTTTTTAATGACTCTTACAGTTTCCAGCAATAATAAAAATCCGATGCTGCTTATAACATTAACATTATAAGCATTAAGAAGCACAACGATTTTATTTCGACGACATGTTCACTTTTTCTTAAAATGGAGGAATGATTTCTTAGTATAAAAATTCGAAATTGAGATTCCACCCGAATTAAGGTTGAAAAGTAAAATTGCTTTAGTGAATGGTTGTGTGTATGTGAGAGAGAAAAAAAAAGAACAACTAAAAAACGAAAAATCTCAATGAAGCTCAAACTTAAAGATAGTTTGTTTAAGATATCTGGGAGTGTCGAAGAAGTAGGTCAAAGCCAACCAACCATAGTTTTTTTTTTTCAGTTTTTCCTTTGGCCCATAATAATTGCAATTTAATTCTTCATTGTTTTATATTACTACTTACTTTTATAGAACATTAATCTTTGGTTAGGCATATTCTTCTAGGATAGAACAATAATTTCTAAATCTAAAAAAATGTTTAATTCTTGATGTAATAATAATGACAATATTTGTTCCAAATAGTTTTAGTTTGTTCAGTATTCAATTTTAGAAATAGACAAACGAGGAAAAAGAAACTTTTTTTCACGGAAATTCCAAAAAAGGTTACAAATTAGCAGGTTCTCTTAAATCTTAAGACATTTTTTGACAAGGATTCTAGTGAAATTGAAAATATTCCAATTATTAACATTTCAGTAAAGTAGATAAAAAGTTTATTTTCCCCACACTAGGTGATCAATGAATGAATTCAAGTTCAATAAAAAATTCCGCCGAACAAGTAGGAGGTAAACAATCCAAAATATTGTCATTCTCAACCTTGTTTTTATGTATTTAATATTTGTTTTTGTCGCTCCCAACGTGCAATTTCACCACGTTTGCCTAAATTTTAAGCAAACAAACATAAATAAATTTTCAATTCAAAGACATTTTCCGTGATAGTCTGCTTCATTTTGTGGTCATCGACCGGTTTCAGGCGTTCGCCCATCTTTAGGATGCGTTTGTCAGACAGTGTGATAATACAGACTTGCACAGAGCAAATTTAGTTTATACAGAGTGTAAAATTTAGTTGAGGCTATCACAGAAAATGTCTCTGATGCTTTCCAGGTTCTGCGGAACCAACCACCACAACAAATTTTCAATTGATTGATTTAGTAGTTTCGTGTGATTTGTTGTAATTGGATTTTTTATTTTGCAATATGATACATTTCCATTAATGTAACTAGTTTACTTAATATAGCTGACTTTTTTTTATACAATTTATTGTTTTATTTCAACATATATTTATGCTTTTGTGCTAGTAAATTTATTAAAAGCTTTAAATTAGTTTTTAGTAAGAGTTTTTTGTTTACTTTGAAGAATATAAATAGCAAGTAATCAAACTTTTAAGTCCAAATATTGAAATTTCCAAAAACAAAATTAATATAAAAATACTTGACAGAAACGGGGAGTACTGTAGCTGAAAGTTCATTTATAATTTTCTAAAGATTCAGAAATCCGATCTAGTTCAAGAAAAAACGGATGTAAATAAAAGTTATAGAATCTGAATTCTGATATTAATCTCTAAATAATTAATAATCTTTTCATTAGAAGAGGTTCATTTTACTCGGACATATTTTTTAATTCTGGCGACGTTGATTGGGTGGTTTGGAGGGTCTGGGGGCAAACTTGAGTAGTTATCATATTCGCCAACTGTTTTCTGACGCCTATATAGCACCTTCAACCGTCGAAAAATGAAACATAAAAGCTAAGGAGGACATCATTCAAAGTCCTGAACTTCTACTGCTGATGCAAAACATTTTAATCTTAGTTCTCTATAAGATTTTCATTAGTTTGAAACAAAAAAAACAAACAAAAAATGATTTTCATTCAAAAACATATACTTTGTAACTTTTTCAGTTGAAATGTTACATGATGAAATTCTGTATAATATGCCTTCAGCTTGGGATTAAAAAATATTGCCAAAGCGGACAAATACCAAAATATCCTTAAAAAAAAAAAAAAAAAAAAAAAAAAAATGGAAGAATACTCATCTTTACCAGCTTTACTTGTTAATATATGAAATATTTTTATGTTGTTATAAATTTCATTTTGTTTTTTGCATTAATAAAAAGAAAAAAAACATTGGCGCTAATGACCCGGAGCAGTCAACGCGCCTAAAAAAAAAAAAATTGACTTTCAATAACCATACCCTATTTTCCTTTAGAATAGTTTTCTTTTATCTCAATATACGATATCTGTATCAGTTTATGAAGCATATTATTAGTTTTTTTTGTGAGTAATTTTGGTATCTCTTAAAGTTCATTACAGTGGTAGAAAGTCTCTATAATAATATACAATCAGCGGTTTAGAATGGTAAGAAGTGTTTTGATTGGTTTACCACCAAAACTGGAGTCAAACAAGGTTGTGCCATAAGCCCTAAGCTTTTCTCACTTTTCATTGATGATCTACCTGCCAACTTGGGAGGTGGTGTTAAAATTAATGACAGAACGATTAAAGTGTTGATGTATGCGGACGATCTGGCAATATTGGCCGCATCTCCTATCGCTTTGGAGAAAATGATAGATGATTAGAGGTTTCTCGATGGAGTTTGAATATGAATACAGATAAATCAAAGATTATGATATTTCAAAATCACAAATAAAAATTACATAAGGCCCAATGAAAAGTGGAGATTTAAGAAAAAGAATTTAAAAATTGTAAAAACCTATAAAATACCTCGACGTAATTTTAAACCCCCCCAGTTAACTATGAAGAACATTTTGAAGAAAAAATAAACTTAGCTAAATTAGTGTTTAATCGCACATTAGGGAATTTATTCCATTATAAAAATGCTATTTTTGACGTAAAGTGGAGGGTGTTTGAGGCATTTGCACGGTCTATTGTTTGTTACGCGACCCAGGTATGGGGGATACAAAGAATATGATGTGTTGGAGAAATTCCAACGTTTCGCGATTAAAAGAATTCTTTCCTTCCCAAATAATACCCCCAACTACGCCTTATATTTGGAGACTAAACATGAAGTTTGTTATTTATATACTTTTAAATTACATTCTAATGTTTAGTAATTTTAATAAGCTGGTCTAGTTACGCCTAGAAGTGGATGGACCCAAATCTGGACAGATAAAGCGCATAAATTTTCAATTCAACTAAATATAGATAATTTCAACGTATATTCTGCTAAAAATTTTGTAACTTTGCTGTCGGAAAAAATGAAAGTGAATCAAAGGGATACTTTTCTAGCTACGTTTCATCTCGTCTACAAACAGCTCGATCATAATCTGCAATATATTCGCCAATTTAGAATTTACATAATTAGTTTGTTTTTCAAATTTAGATCTGAGATAATGGATTTAAATTATCAACCATGGAAATAAGACTAACTATAATTGCTCACTCTGGAATTTGAATACTTATGAAGGTGTGTCTCACTTTCTGGGTGAATGCCCGATTTTGCCGAGTTAGAATTCTTACTATGGACCCATTCTTAATGGTGAAAATTGGAACTTTCTAAATAAATATTGTAATAAAGCGATGTTTTGTAGGAAGTTTTTGGTTAGTGAATTTTAATTACATCTAGTTTGATAATAATAAATTTTTACTTTTTTAGTTAGTAAGTTTAGTAGTGTTATTTAATAGGATTGTATTTTTAGTTCAAAATTGAATGTTATTTTCTTTTTTATAACTTTTTTTCATAATAACAATACTTTTTTTTTAGAAACCCATTAGTTATTAGTCAACTCGACAGACGGACTATGGTCCAGTGTCTATTAATGCAAATATTAATCATTTTTGTTGTCTTTTGGTAAAAATTAAATTAAATTAATTATGGTCAATGTCACCAGATCCTCTGGATTTTATATTAGTTCACAATTTTCTGGTACGATCTCCAACGATTTTTTTTATAAACTTGATACTTATAAGCTTCTAAAGAGAGCTTCATTTTTATTTGAAAGATTCAATCGAGAATTTTTTTTCGAAGTTATGTAGAACGAATGTGGAATTCATTTTGTACTATGATTCCTCCATCTACACAGTATCAAGAACAAATTGATTTCGATCTCAACGTTCACACCTCTCCTACCCTAGAAGAAGAAGGGCACCATGGTACCCGAAACGTAGAGCAACAAAGAATTCTTTTTCTTTAGAGACTCCTCTGGCCATTGCCGTACAAACATCTCACTGATCCATTTTATTTTCCAAAGAGGAATCAGTGAACTGAGTGCTACTTTTTAAGTTTCCTGAAGGCTTGAATGTAATTTTTTTTAAATTTTCAAAAGTGTACTTTGTTTTAATACTTCGCTTATGAGAAATAATACAACAGTTAAAAGATAATACGACGTATTTCAATCGACAGATCGAATGAAAATGAGAATGTGGGCATGGCGTCCAGAAACTCTTGAGCACCCCACCATCAGCAACGTCACAAAAACTTAAATTCTATAAAATAAATAAACAATTCATCCCTATACAAAGTACAACTAAATGTAAATTTTAAAAATTCTTAAATATTTGAAAGTTTTTCACAATTTTCATCAAGAAAAGCGTTTCTTTTAAAAAACAACACTAAGATAAGAAAAAAAAAAATCTGGTGTGAAACACCCACACAACTTTCACTTACTCCAAATTCTAATAGACAGCTTTTATAGTTTGTGTACCAACTTTAATGAGATTCGTCGAAAACTGAAAACACTGTTCAGTAAAAGCGCACTTCCGGTTTACTAATTTTCTTGAAACTCGGAATTTTGGCCATGTATTTATTTCTAATTAATTTTGTTTGGATGATACAATTGTATAATCAACTGTGATAGCATCAGAGACATTTTCCGTGGTAGCCTGCTTCATTTTGTGGTCATCGACCGGTTTCGGGCGTTCGCCCATCTTCAGGATGCGTTTTTCAGACAGTGACTTGCACAACAAACTTAGTTTTCACACTCCGTGAAAAGTCTGTGTTGTCACACTGTCTGAAAAACGCATCCTGAAGATGGGCGAACGCCCGAAACCGGTCGATGACCACAAAATGAAGCAGGTACCACGGAAAATGTCTCTGATGCTTTCCAGCTTGCGGAACCAACCACCACAACAAATGTGATAGCACTTTAGAGAAAAATATAAACCCCCCTCTCCTAAAAGTGCCCTTAAATAAATTTTTCCAGAGAAATGTTTTGAATAAAAATTGTAGATCATTGCATGTTTAGTTTATATGCCAAGTTTCAAGAAAATCGTCGGAGCCATTTTTGAGAAAATTGCGAAAAAGGGAAAAAAATCATTCAGTAAAGTGGTAAAGTAAACGCACTTACGGTTATCCGATTTTTTCAAACTCGGAATTTCAACAACATATTTAATTTTAATCAACATTATTTAGATGACAGAATTATCTAATAAACTGAAATAGCACTTTAGATGAAAACCTAACCCAACCCTCCCCCAAAAGTGCTCGTAAATCATTTTCCTGGAGAAATGTTTCAAATAAAAGTTGTAGCTCTTTGTATGCTTTAGTGTGGTGATGAATTTTTAAAGAAAAATCGTCGGAGCCATTTTTGAGAAAATCGCAAAAAAGTAAAAAAAACTAGTAAAGTGGTACTTCCGGTTGAGGAATTTTGACAGATAACGTACAGTCAGATCCCATGGTGACCCCTGAGCGGAATATCAAATTTCAACTTTCTACGTTTTTTCGATTTTGAGCTATGCTGTTCACATACATACATACACACACACACACACATACATTAGAACATTTGCTAAAAACCACTTTTTTGGACTCAGGGGACCTCAAAACGGATATTTCCGGGGAAAACTCGATATCGAAAATTTGACACGATTATAATACTTCCGCTTACTAGGAGTAAGAGAAAGTAATAAATCTACTTCAAATTCTACTAATACAAAAATTACTTACAAAAATAAAACTGACTAAAAATTTTAATAAAAAAAAATACCAAGCACGTTAATAGACATCCCCACTCACTATGACTGCTCAGCAATAACTCTAGTAAACGTAGTTTAATGAAAATTGTTGATTTTTCTTAAAAATCAAGAAAAACAAAAGAAAATCCTGCAAAATCCGGTTCATTGCCTTATTTTCAGATGGGTGGTGATACCTAAACAGAATATCAAGTTTGTCCTTCGATTTTTAGGTTTTGAGACATTTTTAGATACACCCTTCGCAAAACATTTTTACTTCAAAAACAAAGTAAAAAAAAGTCTTTAATTGAAAGTCGTGTGTGTTATTTGTATGCCTAATATTTATTTTCTGTTATTGCTTTATGAGAAGGTATTGCGATTGTCAAATTTTTGAAATTGCATTTTTACAAGAAATAGATGGTTTGAGGCCTTCTGAATCCGAAAAAAGTTTTAAGTGACTGCTTTGTGAAAACAAAATATTTCAAAAACGAAAAACCAGAATACTCATACTCTTTTAGCTATCACATCTCATCCAAAAATAAAGTTTTGGACACAATCCATCAACCGGAAGTTCAACTTTGCTAAAACCATTTTTCACGTTTTTCTAGAAAACAACTCCACTGATTTTCTTTAAATTCGCATACTACCTACACATATAAATGGCCATCACTTTTATTTGAAACAGTTTTCCATGAAAATTGATTTTTGGGGTTAGGGGGGCGCAGTAACGTTAAGCTCTTCTCAAAATACTACTTCAATCCACTGAATGGTTCTACAGCATTAAGGTACGTAGAAGCAGCTAGAATTTCGATTACGAGGATGTAAAGATTTTAATAACTAGAGTACCTTCTGTAACCTTTCAGTAACCTTCTGTTCAGAAAGTTAGGACAGAAGGAATATTAATTTTTTTAATAGAAGTACAACAGCTCCACTTAACACACACTATGTATATTTTTAATAAGGCAACGCCATATCTCTTACATTAGAAAATTACATTATAAATGGTTCAGTAAATTTTTTTTAATCAGAGGAAGCAATTAAGTGTTACTGCAACTTTACAGAACTAGTTTCTAAGTTTTTTGGCATTTTCTCGAAAACGGCTACAACCATTTTCTTCTAACTTGGATTGCTAACTTGCACAGGTAACATTTTTCTAGAAGAGACTTCAAAAATACTATTTCATTTAAGTAATGAGCAAAATGATGATTATATTTGATATTCTTCTCACAAACCACAGCTGTATTTGCGAAGATTTTTAACTCCCATGTGTTTTATGATATAAAATTGGATGCATTTAATGTTCATGCTTATTATTTTTTTTATTAATTAAATGTTAGTATCAGATATATGTCGAAGTGCATGTCTATTAAATGTATCGTGGAGATAGTGACGAATATGAATCCATTTCAGAGGAAATCACTCTCGGTGAAGACTTTGATGAAGTCCCAACTTTTGATAGTGAAGATGAATCTTTAAAGTTAGAAGTAAATAATAAATACTTTTGTATATACTATAGCTTATTTAGTTATAGTGGTTTCTCACCATGGAAGAGATTTAAATTTTTTATTGAAAGATAGCTTTTTTAAGGCTCTTGTGTACTGCACCTGAAAGATCCATTGTGTTACCAGAGCGACTCAGTGAACTGTTATATTCTCTCGGAAGAGAAAATCTATGGGCAACAATATTGAACTCGAACCAGGGACCTCTGCGTGGGACTCTAGCGCGCTACCATTGAGTAATTCCCTCCCCTTATGTTGGATACATTTTGGATTAGTACTGAAGTGTTGAGTAACAACTATACTAAAAGATTACTTACTTATACAGCGATTCTGTATACTACCAAAGGAGCGAATCAAGCCTACTCCTCTCTTATGCTGCCTTCACACGTCACATGCTACCATTTACTCCTTAATGCCATCCTGTCTGCCATTGCCTTCTTGCTATTCTACGTCCATGTGGAACACAATTTCTGCTAAGCCGCTCACCTTCCTTCATTCTCTTACATATCATGTAAGCTTCCTGTTCACTATCTTTTCTCCTACTGTTTTCTTTACCTTCATCATTCTAACCCTCTCATTCCTTACTCAGTGGTTTTCCTGTTCTTTTTAAGAACATGAAGTTTTGTTTGTGCAAGAATAATTTACAAAATAATATGTTTTTAATATGCTAAACTCTTTAATTTAAAAATTATCAGCCCTCCCTGAATCAAATTTATATTTTGAAACGTAATAAATTAATGTATAATATGCAGTAGTGGCTGGTGCATAAGCACTGCGACACTGCAGCATCCCCAGAAAATAACTACAAATATTAATGTTTAAATTTATGATAATAAAATAATAATAACATAACAATCTTTGCATAATTATTATTTAAATACCATAAATAAATCCTTTTTTAAAAAGGAATTATTTCATCAAGCGTTACTTGATGTAGGGCGCTGCCCAATTGGCAGTGTGTTAAAAAAATGGTCATATTCGGTTATTTCCGACAAGCTTCGTTTGCCTTAATAATGTGACCCAACTAGTGCAATAGTAGCTGCTCGCCAAGCAGCGTTGATTGAAATTGTATGCGATACCATAGATTATATTAAACAAAAAAATATACAATAAAATAAATATTATTTTATAGGTTTATCAAGATGGGTGTTAGTGTTGAATATTTAAAAAAGAATTAAATTTTCTCAATTGACATTACCCAAAAAAAAAATTGAAATAAAAAAACAAAAATCGTTCCATTTCTAACATTATAATTCAGCAAATAGCAGTTAGTACATGATTTCTCAAATAACTAATTATAACGAACAAGTTATTAAAAAAAAATTGTGAAGCAAAAAATTCGAAGAATAGATTTTAAATTCAAATAATTTAATTTTTTTATATATATAATTATTTGAGAAATCATTTTTTTTAAAAACAGAAAATATTTTAAAAAATGAATTTATTTTTAATTAAATTGAGTTAGATTTAGACATGTTCCGTTTTTATTCATGCAGCACCCCCACCACTTCACTGGTCGCCACTGATAATATGTATAATAATACAGACCGAAAAGATTAAATCTACGTTATCTCTCATTGAAATACGATGAAATTGATTATAAAGTATTTTTCAAATACAATTTCCTCAATACTCTTTGATTAATTTAGCTTATCTAAGATTATGCCAGGATTCTTTTCAGAGATAAATATGGTACATTTATATTACTATTACAAAAATACATGCTACAAAATATTAAGAACAGAAAAAAAACGTAAATACATAAAAGTGGTAATTAATTTGAATTTAACACATTCATAGAACATTTTCTCTAAATTAGTGTGCTTTTGCGAAACATAACTAGGATCTTCACGCTTCATTCTGGTCTGTGGTTTGGTATTAACCCACCTGAACTAAAATAATATATTTATTTAATGACAATAGGCGTGTCTGAGGAGCGTTGAAGATCATGCTGCTTTTGGTATAAACTTCTAAGTCTCATTTATTATTTAATAAAAAAGTAACAGAAAATTAATCTTTTTTATTTTACTTCTAATCAGGAAGTAACAAGAAGAATTAAAAAACTATCTACGCAGAAAGTATACTTCCCTGATGATACCAATGTAGAACTGAAGGATAGAATTCAGGTAAATTAAAAATTAATTATTGATTAAATGGACGGATTTACCATTAGGAGGGTGGTTGGCTTATTCATTGAATTATAAGATGCACCCTATTATTAAGATAGGTGTCGTAAGATATGGGAAATAAAGCAGGAAAAATCTTTTGGTTAGTCTTATTTATTTTCTGTTGCTATTTGAGGAATTCATTGAAATTAAGTTTTCCCTGGAATCATATTTTTTGAAGCCTCTTGAGCATGAACAACATTTTTTTAAAGAAGGGTTTGTCTTTGTCTATGTCTGAATAGAATAAATGGATTATCAAATGGAGATCAATAAAAAGCTTATACCGCATTTATAAATAAGATTTTCTCAGATTTTTCAATTTTTTTTGTACATTTCTGAACGTCCGAAATGATTATAATAGCCCATAAAGGACCAAAGCTTGGCAGAAGACGACTTTTATTGGAGGCGTATTGTAAGCACGCCACTTTCCCCAGCACCATTTAGTTCCGGCCTAGGCTATCAACTGTAGCTCTCCACTTTTTCTCATGATGCTAGGTTAACATGCCTTTGCCCTCATAGCAATGGAATCCTGAATTCTCGCACTAAAGGCGAATGTGGTAGTAGTGTAGTACAACGTAAGAGGACGCCCATGGATAATGATATTTCATTTTATTTAGTTGCAAAAGAAACTGTTATGAATAATGAATTTGTGAACAGATATTTCTAGAGAAGATATAAGATGGTGATTACCTAATTTCTGACCATGTATTTTCATTTTATTCAGTTTAATAAATATATCCAGGCAAAAAAGCGCTACCATTCTCATTGGAACTAGTATATTATTATGACGCTGAGACAAAACAATTCGAATAAACTAAGTTTAATTTCAGATATTAAATTTTTATGTTTTGCCGAACATAAATAAGAAGAATCATTTGCTCTTGAAAATAATGTATTTACACATAGGTACTACTTCCTACTTTTTTGACCAAATTCTTAGGCATTAACTGGAAGTCTTTATATTACATATCGCTGTATCTTCAGAAATTGCCACAATTTGCCAGCATTTGTCTTTTAAGTTTATTTGACGATTGAATGAACTTTCTTTATAGGGTTATTTCCTTTGGTATTATAACAAAATAGAAATTGTCATGAAAATAAATCTTTGTTTGTGCACGGATTATTTACCAACTAAAAGTGTATTGATATGCTAAATTCTTTAATGTAAACATTGTCAGATCTCTCTATACCAAATTTTTATTTTTACCAACTTAATAAATAAATATACGCTTTAATAAATATGCACTTAAAAATTTAAATCTGCATTCATTGAAATTAATTATTAAAACATAAAATATAATGAAAAATGTAATTAATTGTAACTATTGATAAATTTAATTTATCTAAGGTTACGCCAGTAAACTTTCTTCGGAGGTAAATATGGTAGATTAGAAGAAAGATTAGGCCCTATTTTCATTTTTTAACAAATTTGAATATAAATTAACTATTCCTAATGTTGAAAATTTATTTTTTATTTTGTTATCATTAGTGGAACCTCAGCCAATTGTGCAATCAAAATAATTTAAATCATAAAATATTAATAAATAAACTATTGATCATTAAACTTTCGAAAATGAATTCTTTCTTTTCTATTAAAAGGAGTAGACAATTCCTTAAAACCCATCGAAAGTCTAGCTGGTTGACCTTAAATTTCGTTAAATTGTTTCATAATACTTTTTTATAGCAATAATATTGTTAACTAGTTATAATGAAAATTGAATTATTATCAGAAATAATACAATCTTTTTAAGCTAAATTTTGTAGACATATAAAAGCGAGAATACTCGTCTCAGAAGATGTATACAAGAACTAGAAACCCAATTGAATTTGAAGAAAAATACCAATGTACCAAAATCCTTAGAAGGAGTAAGCAATAAAGGTGATATAGCTTCCAGCAAAGTTGTAGAACTAGCTAAAAAAGTTCGAGAGCTTAATGCAAAATTGGCAAAGGCTGAGAATAGAGCTTGCAAAGCCGAAAGTGAACTAACTTATTTTAAAGGTAATTATATGTGTGCAAAATATTAATAGACTAGAATTTCATTGTTGCAAATAAATTGGAAAAAAAATTTAACATTGATTTATTAAAAAAGGTCTTGGATAAAATTAAAACATAAGCAATGCAATCTAAGATATAGAATTTAATATAAATTGCTATTTTAATAAATAAATAGGTCATAAAAATGGCTGGTATCTGAGCTTATAAATCTTTTATTTCAACTAGAACATGAAATTTATAAATATGTGAACACGAAATGTCATTGTGAAATTATGTATATATATATATATTTACTTTAAATTATATATATATAATAACTTGTATTTATATATATAATATAACTTGAAAGACAAGTTAACATGTGAAGCCATTAAATAGATGCCAACAGTTTTAAGCAAACTTTCTATCATATTGTAAAACATGAGCGACATGCTATGAAAGGCGCGCTTGCGCCTCCATGTTGAGAATAGTAAGGGGCCACGGAAGGTTTTGTCGTGCCATCTCCAACTGGATCAACATTGGTATTCCTATCGGCATTTTTTTTTTGTCAGTGTTGCACAGTTTCAGGCAGCAAGAGCCGGCTGTGTATTTAATTAATAATATCAAAACAATGATTCTTGTATTTAGCGCTAAATACTTGCCAGAAGCAAGTTTTCGTTCATTACAAGAGAGGAATGCCCTAAGTCGAGGTAATATAATGAATGGTCCTTGTTAAAATTAATCATTACAGTAAAATTTTAAATTTGTTATGTCATATCATAAGCAACATGCATTATTAAATGTTTATTCAATGCTTACTAGAAAGATCCTACTGATAATTAAGTTAAAAAATTATTAGAGATATTTTCCATGATAACATAGATTATTTTGTCAAAACGGTGTGATAACATAGAATTGCTGAGAGAAAATTTTTGTTTATATATAGTTTTTGTGCAAATTGAGTGTATCAACTGAATTTGATCTTGGCAAGTCTATGTTATCAAACTGTTTTGACAAAACATCCTGATGATGGGCGAACGCCCGAAACCGGTCGATCACCATAAAAAGAAGCAGGCGGAAAATATCTCTGATTCTTTCCAGCTCTGCAGAACCAACCACAACAACTAAAAAAAGTATTGTTTTTGCAATATGTAGATATTCTCACGAAATGGCCTATTGAAAACCGGAAATAGTTAAGAAACAAGTACATAATATGTATTCCTAATGTAATGATTGTAAAAATAAAAACATTAAATTAGTTATTCTTTGAGGTGGAAATATCTGGTTAAAATACAGTCCCATGCTAGAGCGAAATATACGTATCCACTGCTAAGTGGCATTGAATAAATTTTATTCTCTATGCCATTTCTATCAAACACATCAAAGCTTTCTTAGAATTTCCTAAAAATAATCAAATTTCTCGGAGGAAATAAATAAATGTTTAAAGATTATGCGATGGATGTTAAATGTATTGAGTATTAAGAAAAATCTTTGAATCGCTTTTGATATAGATGCCCAGAAACTGGATAAAAATCTGGTGTTTAACACTCGCATATCTTGTTTTTAAGGCGTGTGATCATTGGCGCCCAGATCCTTTTCAGAAACCTGCCAGTCTCCGAGCAGTGCTTTCTCTTTATAAACAACTGTGCCCATGTAGGACAGTGCACTGTACAAGCCAATAAGGTCAGAAAACAGCTAGACTCGAAATTGGAATTGTACGAGCCTGAACAAAGCGCTATTATTGAGCTAATCCCGTCTTATAATTAATTCTTACTCGCAATTCTCACAGTTTTGATTGACAAATTTTATACAAATAAAATTAAAAAAAAAAAAGCAGTTCCTTTATCTCCCACCAGGTCATACATTGTGTCTTCTAGAACTCCCCAAAAAATTGTCCTAGAAAAATTTATATGATAGGTGTGAATACGATAATGATATTATGTGGAGTTTGAAGAAAATCATTACAGCTATTTTCAAGAAAACCGTGAGAAATTGAAAAAATGAATCAGAAAAAGTATTTACCTTCTTTGATGGATTTTAACAGATGTTAGTACAAAACAGAATATCAAATTTAAGTGAATTGCTAGCATTGTTTTTTTTAGTAATTCGAGGACTTTAAAAAAAATATTTCCTTAAAAATTCATTTACGAAAATTGGATTTACTTCCTCTTGAGAGAAAATAAAAAATATATAATAATTTATGCTGCAACTTTGTTTTGGAAACCTTTTGGCGATATCCAAATTGGATAACAAATTTGTTCTTCCATTGGTTCAATACAGATCAAATTCTAAAAGAAAAATCGAATTATAAAAGTTCAAAAATTGGGGAAGTCAACTCGAAAATCAGACTCATCTGAGCAGTTATAGAAAATATTGCTAAACTTTGCTTCTTAGGGAACGTTAAAATTGTATTTCATTTTGCAGAAAGTTAAATAAGAGACTTCCCTAATATCTGTTCTAAGTAATATAATAAAGTAATGCCTATTTTTTCAGATATGCCTTACAATCCAACTACCGATTAGGTGCTTTGGATGGAGACGGATAGGCTACTTTATTATGTATTACTCATTTTAATAATATATCAAATAAAATTCAGCGCTAAGACCGTAGAAACGGCGCCATACCATAATACATCTCAGCTTGGCGATCCATGCCTCTAACCACTCACCTTTCGTGGTACATTAAATATCTGCTTTATTTAAAAATTAAAGTAAGACGGTCAAAATAAATTTAGGGTCAATATAGAATATAAACATTTCGTATGTACCTTCTGATGAACTGCTCCAGTTATATAAATCACCTTATTTTTTATACCCAAAGTATATTATAACACTTTTAAGAACAAATTTTAATATATCTATGTAAATGTTCAGCCTTTCACATCTGATTCTTTGTATAAAATGCAGCAATAGAAATGAAACAAGAGAAATTTATGATGACGATAAATTTAGAAAAAATTATGAAAATATAACGAAAGTTAAAATAAAATATAAACATATTTGTAACAACTAAATATAATTATAGATACGTAATTATAATTAAAACTAAACAAACAAAATAATTGGAAGTTTTTTATTTCCAAAAAACTTGTCAATATGGTTCTTCAGATAAAAATAACTTGGCCTTATTTGCTAGACAAAAAGAATATTCCTGCCAAAGTAAAACTTAATCTAAAGCATTGTAATAAAAAGTTGATGTATATAAGATTGTCTTAAGTCACGCACATCTACTATTCATTCAAAACAAATTCTAGGCCGAGTAAATATACAATTATTATTTCACAAATGCAGCAGCTTCCTTAAAACCCATTATTAAGATAGATCTAACAGCTTAAAACAAAAAAAATCTGGTTTGGAACACACGTTCAAAATTTGTGACTTTTAAGCAAATTTGTCCACAAGAACTTAGAATATTTAGGACTACATACTTAACTATTTGGTATGTTACTTCCTTACGCACGATTCCCAAACCAAACAAACCAATATATTTTCTTAGCTCTTACCGACCCATAAGCCATCTATCTATTTTAGGAAAAATATTCGAAAAGATACTTCTTTTACGCCTTCAACCATTACTAGACTCTTTCCAAATAATCCCTCACCTCCAGTTTAGATTCCGTAGAGGACACTGCACCATTCAACAGGCACATCGCGTTGTAGATGTCATCGCTAACTCCCTTGAACATAAGCAATACTGCGCTGGTGTATTCTCAGACGTCAAGGACGTTTGATTGCGTATGGCACGAAGGCTTGTTGTGGAAGCTCAAGGCATCTTACCTAATACTGATTATTTCATTCTCAAATCATATTAAACCGACCGCTTCTTCCAAGTTACTCGAGAATTATCTATCCACCGGTTTAGATGGCCATGCCATAAGGCAGCATTCCGGCCCCTATATGTTACTCAGGATAAACTGCTGATATCCTTACACAACCCTACACAATCATCTTTGCTTATGCCGATGATACAGCAATACTTTCAACTTATAAGGATCCTGTAATTTCCAAACATATTCTTCAATGTCATCTTCAATTATTAGAAACCTGGCTAACCAAATGGAAAATAAAAATCAACACGAACAAATCTAAATTTATAGTATTCACTCTAAATAAAAAAGTAATCTCTCCGATGTACTTCTACAATTCTATTTATACCTCCTTAGATCATGATCGTTATATGGAACTTTACGTAGACAAATATCTGATTTGGGTGTTGTGGTGGTTGGTTCCGCAGAGCTGGAAAGCATCAGAGACATTTTCCGTGGTAGCCTGCTTCATTTTGTGTAAACTAAATTTGCTCTGTGCAAGTCTGTGTTGTCACACTGTCTGAAAAATGCATCCAGAAGATGGGCGAACGCCCGAAACCAGGCGGTGACCACAAAATGAAGCAGGCTACCACGGAAAATGTCTCTGATCTGATTTGGGAATCATATATTAGACTCAACGAACTTCCTTTAACCCAAATTTCAGATTTCATTACTGACTTGCCGACAAACGCTCCAAACTTACTGTACAAAATAAAAGCGACTTTATACCGGTCTACTTGCCCCAATTTGAAATTACAGACTAGAACGATATGGAACTGCAAAACTAAATAATCTTAACAAACACCAAATTCTCCTATCCAAGATCTTATGTCGTATCATCGATGCTTCTTTTTACGTCTCGAACAAAACAATGCATACCGACCTGAAGATTCCATTCATGCGCACCCTAGCCAAATCGAGATATCTCATATTCCATAGTAATCTCTCCCTTTTTCTTTACCCTCTAGATCATATTCTTTCTTCAAATTTACTTTCTGTAATCCTCGAAGACGACTGTAGCTTCGTTGGCTCCGCGACCTCCTGGGCATCTAATGATGGTTAT
This sequence comes from Triatoma infestans, assembly GCA_011037195.1. Taxonomy (NCBI): domain Eukaryota; kingdom Metazoa; phylum Arthropoda; class Insecta; order Hemiptera; family Reduviidae; genus Triatoma; species Triatoma infestans. The sequence continues at coordinate 28,331 of JAAEAF010003651.1, read as the reverse complement.
CAATGGACAACTTATCATTCATGCCCCTTTTTTATTTTCATTTACCACTTTCAATTGTTACATTCATAACATGTAGTTGTAAAATTCTAAATAAAAAGAAAAAAAATGGAAAAAATGAACTATGAGAACTGCAATGAGAGAAGTAGTTGTGTTTCACATAATATTACTCGGTAATAAAAATCTCAAGTAAACTTTTCAACAAGATGTTGTTTTATTCGTTTTAATTACAGAAAGACCTCCGCAGATTAAAGAATTAGGAGATGATCAAGCAAAGGAAAATGACGGCGAAAAAGAGAACGAAGAAGAGAAAGAAGAAAAAATAAAAGATCTGACTGAAAAATTAAATGCGGCCAATAAAAGATTATTTGAAACAAAAAATGAAGTACAGCAACTGAAACATGAATTGAAACTTGCTCATAAGGTATAAATAGTTTTAGGTTTTGCAATTATAATCATTATAGTTTATGCATTATAATCTGGATTGTAAATACCCCCCTAAAAATTGGCTGTATCTCTCCTCCAAATTCTTTATCAAAATATTTGTAAATTTATTGCGCCATTAGAGCTTTTAAAATATCTGGAAATCCTAATTAATTGAAGATGAAATTTTTTAAAACCAAAATATGTTGTACTTAAAATTTCAATTTATAATCTTTCTTTCAATATCTGATTGGACTCTTTCTTTTCCTTAATTCCACCGGTTTAGATTTTTGTCCATCGCCAGAGACTTTAAAGTTTCTGTCACACACTTAAGTGGACCTTAATGTGGATATCAACGTCTAAATCCTAAACCTATCAGAATTAAGAAAAAGCAGTAGCAGAATCAAGGACTCAATGTCAGATATTGTCCAGCATCGCGTACGCAACCACTATTCAATTTTCGTCCAATATATTTAAAATTTAAAATCTGCTCTCTGTTTCCTCCCAAAATAATCGAGAATGCACACTGGCATATTAGATCAATAGGAAGCTAGCAACTTTGGAGGGCCTGCGATTTTGAAATGGAAATTACTCTGTCTCAAAATTATGATAATTGTATATTAAATCAATAATTTGGAATTAACACTTGTATAGTTTTGTCATTATTCTGTTACTATTATCAAATTTTGGAATAACCAATCCTTCTGCTTTTGACCCAGTACTACAACATTATTTACTCTGTTCGAAAGTTCTTCACTCCTTTTTTTTTTTTTACAGATATCTTTAGACTTTGATTTTTTTTGTGGCAGTTTAAACATTAGATTATCAAGTGTTGTGGCAAACACAATTTTCATTTTCTGCTGCATTCCCATATTTTCAAATTGCAATTAGAGTGAATTGCTTCTGTGGTTTCTTCTCCTAAAACAGTTTTTTCTTTGATTTTCATCTGAATGTTGAGTCAGTGGCATGGCAAAACCATTTGATTATTTATTAATGTAACTGATGAATTGTTCAAAAAAATATAAAAAAATGTAAGGTTTTTTGAATAAAATAACTGATAGGCATTTTTTTTTTGCAATTCGAAAAAATCCTTATATTCTCTCGGTTAGATTAAATTTACCCTGTTTCATTCTTATGATGCAATCATAGCGGATATATTTAGGCCAGTTAATATATCCCTGTTGTTTTTTCAGAATAGAAAGTTATTAAAAGAGAATTTGAAGAAGTTGATTTAACTTAATATTATTTTTGGAACGAAAGATATATTGATTATAAATAAATAAAATATATCTTTAATATTGACTGTGAATAAATTGAACAATGTTTACCAGATTTAGTTTTAGTTGGATTACATTCTGTTCTTTGATCCCACTGAATGCACATTGACAAAGATAAGGATAACTGAATAGTTACGGTAGAATGCAAACAAGGTCACGTGATTCTATGGAGATAGAGTCTTTGGAAATGCATAAAAGAAACTGTCTATATTTGGGGTATAATTTGTCTTGAACTAATTTCCTAATAAAAAGGTGCACGTTAACCTCAATCAATACAGAACAATAATACCAGTGTAAATAATAATTAATCATGTTTCTTTTAAGCTTTCGGCATGCTTTTTTTTTATCACAAAATTAATTTTCCATGGTATCAATTGATTTTTTTATTTATTTTGAATTTATTTTATTAGAAATTACTCTGTTATTGTCTTGTCTAAAAATAAATGATGTATAAAACCGATCTGGGCTTGCTCTCAAGTTTATTAAGTCTATTAATTAAAAAAATTCTAAAGGGCGGGATTAGCTTACTGTTAGTTCTTGGGATTGGAACTCGGATGCCCGGTTTTCGAGCTTGAGCAGCCCTACTCTTAGATTTTCTCGTAATAGGAGTGTCTACTGTGAATTGCTATGAGGAGGACCTTCTGGAAATGCGTTCAGAAGGCTCTTGACGCCAATGACGCCCTTCGGTTGTTGATGCACCTTAAAACAAAAAAAAAAAAATCATTTATTCAACTGCTATTATGATATGTTATATCCTTCTTGATTAAGAATTCTTTTTTTTCAAGAATTCTTCGGTTAGTCAAAAACTCTGCGCCAACATTTCGAACCATATTCAATTTTTATTAGCGCCACCAAAAAATCTTTTTTTTCTACAATCCGCTTATGGTATGGTTTGAAGTATGTTTATTAATAAATCCCATACAATGATGAATACTTGTAAAAAACCTAGTTCTCTTTGTTGCAGCCCTAATGAAATATGTTTCGAAAGTTGGCATAAAGATTTCTGCCTTTGTACCATTGATCAGCCCTCGGGAATCCTTGAAAAAATCAAGAAAAATTTGTTTATATGTAAATGAATCATTGTAATTAAGTAATTCTCTTCTATAGACACTGGCTAGTGAAATTGGGGATGAAAATGCAGTACAAACAGCCTTGACCTCAAGCGGCTGGCGGGGGAGAGCTCAGCAAATTTTGAATTTAGAACAGAAGGTTTCAGAACTAACAGAAAAATTGAAACTTACAAATGTTGAGGCAATTGAAAAATCAATGAGTAAATAGAATAATATTTATTTATCTTATAAAATTTTAGTTTAGACAACTTCGGTTAATTTATATTGTAGATTTTTGGTATTTTTGTCCTTTTATTTATAAAATTAGTCTCGCGAATGGTACGGGACTGCTTAACGGTCCTAACCGAAGTGGCTGCTCGGAATAAGCTTTCACTCGCTTGGGTGGCCAGGACATGAAGGGGCTTTCAGTTAACGAGATGGCGAAAGCCCTAGCGAGGGAGGGCTCGAAGAACATTTAATAGGTCCGAATCCTTCTGCGTCCTGCTCAGGAGCTGACCAAAACATCTATCAAAGGTTGGATAGAAGAACAGCGTCTGCAATAGTGAGAGAGAATGCCAGGACAGAGGCAGGTGAAACTCTTTATTAAGAAACACTCGCGTAAATTCATCAGGGATCTGCTGAACCACAGCCGGAAGGATATAATGGTAATAGTGAGTCTACAAATGGGGCATCGCAGGCTGAATAGGCATATACACCAATTACTACTTACAGACGACTCGATATGCCAATTCTGTAAGGCTGAAGAAGAAACCCCGATATACATTCTTTGCGAGGGTTGGGCCTGCTGAAGACGTTTCTTCAGTTGGGAGTGGGCAATCCCGAAACCATGAGCTTCATGACAGAGCCGCTTCTTAGAAGGGAGAAGCTGGAGGACCTACTATAACCATTGAGAATCCACAATAGACCTCCTGCATAGATCGCGGTGGAATGAGGCTTTGTCAATCTAATCTTGTGCAATCTAATCTTTATTTATAATTTCTATTGGAAAACATTATTATCCAAATTGCCAAGTCTTAGAAGCATAAGCTAATGACTAAAAAAAACAAACTATAACTACTTAAATATTAAATCAGAAGTAATGAATTTTTTTCACATTAATCTTAATCAGCAATACTGTAATTAAATGTACTTCAATTTTCCGAAAAGTAAGAAATGTAAGGGAAATTCTCGTTTTTCATAAAAGTCATATTTATTTAATTTACCCAAGCATATAAATTTTCATGAACAATAATTATTTAGTTTTGAAATCCAAAATATGTTAATAATTGCACTTATAACAAACCTCCAATCTGTTTTATTGTCTAGGTGCAGATTTAAGAGTAATTGGAACGCTTGTTAAAATTAAACTTAAGCGATACTCGATCTTTCTTAAACTGTTACAACATAATGTTAATAAATATAACTTTATATGATTTTTGTTTTTTATCATTAGTGAATTTAGCAAGTACAGAACGTCAAGCGGATAAAGAGAAAATTGCAGCGCTAACAAAAGAAATGGAAGGAGTGAAAAATGAATTAGCTGATATGAAAAATAAAAATGACGCGGCTAAAGCAAGAATTAAAGTGCTTAGTAGTAATCTGAGTGAGAACAAAGGAAAAGTTCAAGCTCTAACATATAAGAGCAATCAGGATGAACAGATGATTTCTAGATTGTCGGTTAGTATTCATTGAATTATTAATTTGGCTAAGTTAAATTCAATATTTAAATGATTTTATCATTAATAATTTGTATTTTGGCTTCTAATAGCAAGTGGAAATTTGAATGAATGATTATATTTAAATTAATAAGAAATAGTATTTTTTAAGAGCAATATTTGATATAGTAATTTGAGTATTCACCTTAACTATGATTTTTACACTTACTTTTATCTCTTAGTATCTCGCTAAGTGGTTATAACTTGCCTGTAAGTGCATGTATTTACTGCTTGCATTTTCAGTTCACTATTAGTTTAGTATGACTGCAGTTTACAAACGCACTTAATCTCTAGGCTTTGTATATTAACTGATTGGGTCTACACAGGTATTTCTAACATTGTTCACACACAAACACATATATAGAGAGAGATTATGAGAAAGAGAGAAAATACATAAATTCACTTACATTCGTTGAAAACATTTTTTTGTATCCAGAGAACCTTAAAATACGTATGTCCGGTAAAAAAACTCATTTTCGAAAATCAGACTCCTATCGCAACAGCTATTCCTATTACAGCAATAAAAAAAAATCTGGTGTGAAACACTCACACAACTTTCTCTTACTCCAGTTCTCCAAATTATAATTGACAGCTTTTATAGTTTGTGTACCAACTTTAATGAGATTCGTCGAAAACTGAAAACACTGTTCAGTAAAAGCGCACTTCCGGTTTACTAATTTTCTTGAAACTCGGAATTTTGGCCATGTATTTATTTCTAATTAATTTTGTTTGGATGATACAATTGTATAATCAACTGTGATAGCATCAGAGACATTTTCCGTGGTAGCCTGCTTCATTTTGTGGTCATCGACCGGTTTCGGGCGTTCGCCCATCTTCAGGATGCGTTTTTCAGACAGTGTGACAACACAGACTTGCACAGAGCAAACTTAGTTTTCACACTCTGTGAAAAGTCTGTGTTGTCACACTGTCTGAAAAACGCATCCTGAAGATGGGCGACGCCCGAAACCGGTCGATGACCACAAAATGAAGCAGGCTACCACGGAAAATGTCTCTGATGCTTTCCAGCTCTGCGGAACCAACCACCACAACAACTGTGATAGCACTTTAGAGAAAAATATAACCCCACCCCTTCCTAAAAGTGCCCTTAAATAAATTTTTCCAGAGAAATGTTTCAAATAAAAATTGTAGATCATTGCATGTTTAGTTTATAAGCAATGTTTCAAGAAAATCGTCGGAGCCATTTTTGAGAAAATTGCGAAAAAGGGGAAAAATCATTCAGTAAAGTGGTAAAGTAAACGCACTTCCGGTTATCCGATTTTTTCAAACTCGGAATTTCAACAACATATTTAATTTTAATCAACATTATTTAGATGACAGAATTATCTAATAAACTGAAATAGCACTTTAGATGAAAACCTAACCCCACCCCTCCCCCAAAGTGCCCTTAAATGCATTTTCCTGGAGAAATGTTTCAAATAAAAGTTGTAGCTCTTTGTATGTGTGGTTGATGTACTAAGTTTAAAGAAAATCGTCGGAGCCATTTTTGAGAAAATCGCAAAAAAGTAAAAAATCCAACTAGTAAAGTGGTACTTCCGGTTGAGGAATTTTGACAGATAACGTACAGTCAGATCCATGGTGACCCCTAAACGGAATATCAAATTTCAACTTTCTACGATTTTTCGTTTTTGAGCTATGCTTTACACATACATACATACACACACACACACACACACACACAACACAGACATTTGCTAAAAACCACTTTTTGGACTCAGGGGACCCTCAAACGGATATTCCGGTGAAAACTCGATATCGAAATTTGACACGATTACAGTACTTCCTCTTACTAGGAGTAAGAAAAAGTAAAAAAGGTTTTGGGTACATTAACGTTTTTTTTTCTTGGCTGTAATTTCTATTCTGGTTATTGCCTATATTCCCTTAGTTCATTTTAGTGTAAGAACAGAGAAATGTTTAAATAGTTATTTTCTTACTTTTAATCATCTGGACAAACTTTAGTTTTGAATTACTCCCTATATTATTGATTTGATAATAGGGCAGGCACCCTAGAAACAAAAGATGATCATCCAGCTGCTTCACATGAAACCTTTATGTATTTTTTATGCTTCAGAAAATAATTCTTTATATAATAAACTAATTATATCATATATAAAAGAAAATAAGCTATTACAATATTTTTGTAATAGTACCATGTAATAGTAACATGGTACCCGAAACGTAGAGCATAAGAAATTCTTTGTTCTTTAAAAAACTTCTCCTGCCATTGCCGTATAAACTCTCGTTTGGGAAAAACATTCTTTTTACTTAAAAGAGCAAAGACCATTGAGAAAATGTCTAGCAAATGCAAGCACTTATAAGTCTAACCACTGGTTTTATTTATTACACTCAGAAAATTAAATTTTTCTTCAATTTATTTGGTAGAATCAGATAAATGAATTGTCAGATAGGCAGAAAGATAGAGAAGAAGCATATTACAAAAAACATAAAGAAAAAATTAATGAACTTGAAGTGGAATTAAGTCAGGTGAGATTAATTTCTAAAATTTATTTATTTGTTAAAAAAAATATTTATATAAATTTGTTAAATTTGAACACTTAAAAGAAGCAGGAAAATAAATTTGTAGATTATTATAAGCGCCAGCAATTTTATTTGTCTCACAAAATTCAATTCCACAAATGTTTGCTAAATAAATATCTGATTTCTGTAATAAGAGAAAAATAATTAAATGCAATAAAACTTGTTAGATTTCGTAGTACCACTTTGGTTTATTTAAATATTAATGATGGATAATTATTGTACTTTTGTAGAAATTAAAGGGCTCAGCGTACTGATGTAGCTGTAAGAGCCACAGATGCATTTCCCTTTTCTTCGTCAGATCGCCTCACTTGAAATGAAGAATCTCAAACAAAATCTACTAAAATGTATTCTCATTTTAGTAAAGAATATTTTGAAGCGAACATTCGAATGCAGGGTGAATTAAGGAATAAAATCTTTATTGAAACTATTATTTTAGCGATGCGTCGCTTCAAGCTGTCATTTACCACTTAGCAAATAACGTCTTCTTTTTAAAATTTTGAGAAATTACGTCAGCCTCTCCTGTTTAAAACTAAGTGTCATTACTCCTATTCTTCTAAACGTCTGTCTCCTACCGGCAAGAGCGCTCCTAGTAACAACCACGCCAAAGTAAATATAATGTATATAATATGGTTAAAAATTGTTAAGGTAACTGTAAATAGTATCATTCACGTTTGCAGAGAAGTAATGCATATACATTAGCATTTGTCAATTAAGTAAGTTATGTAAGAAATGCATAATTATTTACGAATTCTATTTAGTTTATTTACAAATTAGATGCCTCCAAAAGACATACTAAATTTTAAATTTATAGACTTTTTAAAATATGCATTTGTTATTTTATGCACCAGCATTTGACTAATGGTTTAATACATATTTGCAATTATTCAGCTCGCTTTATATCCAGAACTTTTGCTTTACTTTTTTCAATCATGTATAAAACTTGCACTTTGTATTTTAAGAAATAATAATTTGTTCAGAAAGATCCTTACCAAACAAGTAGATATTATCTTCTTACGTGCATTTTTATCTAATGATTTTTCTATCATTTTTATGTTTATTAATTTGGCTCATCATTTTTATTTAGGTCGGTTCCCAATGGACTCAGTAGCTTCAACTCTTAAGTGTTGGTGAAAGTTTGTAAGGGTTGCTTGAAGTAAAACGCCTTTGAATAATCGATTAGCCAATTAGACAACATAATTTAAATGCGAATGCAGCAAATTTCAGAGGAAAACACCCGCGTGGTATTTCCGTCTTTTCACCCTTTTTCTTCGCAGATGAATTCTTCAACGTCCTCTGCCACTTAAATCTTTATTCTTGCCTTATTTCTTCGGATTCCCGAACAGCCATATGTCATTTTCCTAGGAATCTCATCTTCCGGATCCGCTCCCATATTCCGGAACCACCGAAATCTATTCGTTTTAAGTATACAGAATTCAACCTTGAAGAGAACTTATAGTTCCACATTAGTGCGGATGCCCGTTATCCCATTCCCGGACAAGTATTCATCTGTGAATCTTATTTGCTCACGAGAAATAATGAAAAGCAAAAACGTTTTTCTTTTTCATCCATGCTTCATTCGGTACTTTTTGTAAATTACCAGTTTTGCATTTCTTGATATATTCATTGACCTTAACACTTTTTTCGATTGTTAATTTGTCTTATTTTCAGACATTATTTAGGTTTGGTAAATATTATGTCCAAGAATATATGTAAACTTTTAACTCCTAGAGAAATGTAACCTGCTAATTATACATTTTTATTCTCTCTATTCCACTTAGTGGTAACCTTTTACGTTGCTTTTATTGTTCATTCATCAGTAGTCTTATTTTCTTATACAAACTTCAAACTCCAGAATCAATCGGAAGTGCACTTTTATATATTGCCGATAACAAAACATCATTGCTATATTCATAATTGCGACATTCCGCTAGATTCTGTTATACGGATTCGTTTTTACTATAGCACTTTCTCAAGACCGAGTTTAAACAGCCTTGATGACATCAGAACCCCCCTTTTTTTAGATTAATATTACCACTAATAGCTTACGAGGTCATGTTTTATGTTGACCATAGCTTGCAACGCACATGTACATTATATTGAAATAGCTCAATAGAAAATAAGATTTCTTTAAAGAAAACTGTAATGAAGAAGATTAGGAACCCCTGATTTAGACTTTCAAAAGGGTCAAGTTAATAAATTTGTCTATTTCAACAGGAAAAAGTAAAGACGCAACAATTAAAAGAAATTATTGATGAAAGAGAATCAAGAATAGCTAAACTAGAAGAAAAGTGTGCGGAACAGAAAAACTCTTACAGTTATTCACTCATGTAAATTAATTAATTGTTTTCAATTTGCTATTAAAGCAGATGATTATTGTAAATAATTTAAAAATGGTTTTAATTACTAGGAATGGTGAATTACCAGATGTAAGACCCTTATCAAGAGCAAGTTCATTCGACAGGCAGTCTTCTATTTCTTCTGTAAGTTATAGTAAACTAATATACAAATTCGTATCTTGTTATTAAAAAGTTAGATGATATTTTTTAAAATGACTTTATTGATGACTTTATTCGTACAAATAAATTCTTGTTTTTATTTAAGACATCAGAAACTGAAAGGTTGAGGCTGATGGAATTAGTAACTGTCCTAAATAGGCGAGTTGAAGAAGAGAGAAGAACTTTGGATAAAACTCAAGTAACTGCTAATTATTTATAACTTAATTTCGAATTATTAACAAAAAAATAATCATAATATTGATTAAGAAAGTAAATAAAGCAGAAACATTTTATGAAGGATTATGTATTTCTATGAAGCTACGAATTTATTATCTCTCTTTAAGCTTCATATCCTGAAGTATTTTGTTCATTATATTGATTAATAAATATTAACGGTAAAACTGCCATGTCAGTCTCTTGTGATAATAATTACTTGTGATCGAAAATTTTAATTATATTTTCTAATTATGATTTCAGGATGATTTAAGAAAAGAAAGACATAAAGGTGCTAAACTAGAAACAAAATTGGCCAAATTGGAACTTGGCAAAGTTGGTGCTTTGAAAGGTTATCAAAAATCACTTAACAAGCACATCTCTCATGCAGAATATGAAGCATTGAAGGACAAGTCAGTTTTTTTTAGCTTTTACATTTTCTTTTATTTGTTTGAGTGTTAAGGATGCACTTTTGAGAATATGAAGGAGCTACTTTACTTTCCTGAGAGATTATAAAGATCGATAGCCCATTAATGATGTCTTTCATCTATTCCGCCCCGCTAATCTTCGCTGTTTAATAGTAACTTTCGTTCCGGAGATTCAGGATACTCCTAGTATCCTTTTTTACTCTGTATACTCATCTAAGTTTGGGACGGCAAACTTTTCTCAAAGCACAGAAAAAAAAAGTCATACATTATCTATTATTCTATGCCCTTACCACTTTTTTTTTGCTGAAGATTAAGGAACGAACAAGCTCCAGAAGATTAAAACAATCGAAGCTTCAAATTCATGTCATCAAAGCAAGTTGCTCATCACTTCTGCATCCTTGTATCAGAACTTCATTTTTTTTTTTTTTTATTAATGTGGCAAATCTAGCTTTTTGGAAAGCAAGATATTAAAAATCTATCGAATCACATTGTTTTGTTTAGAGGAATAGGACTATGAAGTTAAATACTTTTCTGCGCTTAAGCCCCGATCTCATGCCAGTGCATAAACGTCAAAGTTGGATTAATGATGCAAACAAAACTAGTAATATTGCTTTACACTTATGTTACAATATCAGAAATACCTTTTGCAAGGTAAATATGCACCAATCCCAGCATATACCTCGCCTAAACTCCGTCGCGACATCACTTTTGTTCATTACTAATCTTCACACTCATAGGTGGTTTTGTAACTGCTTACGATCTCAAAGCAAGATAAAAAATGATTTTTTTGCGACAGTCATTATGCCCAACTACCGATCAGGTGTATTGATGGTGACAGTAAATAAATGTATTCCACATTTTACATTGCTTCATCCTTTAAAACTAAGGCCTAGGCTGAAAATCACACCTAGTAACTTTATATAATGTAATACAACCCACGCCATTTACTAACAGCTTATTGATACAAAGCTCTCTATAAATTTACTGCAGGATGTTTCTTATGTTTCTGCAAAAGTTAAATTTAGTTATTAAATCTCCCTCATAGACCTGTTTTTTAAATGCTAATTCAGTCCTGGGCTTATGAAGTGACACTTGTTTGTGGAAGAAATACAAATTATCTTACATATTGTTCAGTACAATCTTCGGGAGAAAAAAACAACTATCTCCTTAGGTCGAATTCTCTAGTCATATTCTGTTGAAACTGTATCCGGTGAACTGCCGCTAAATGTCAAGGAATTGCACCCGATTAAAGTTTGCAAGGATACTTTGTCATATCTAGCTGCCTTCGTACACTCTGAGGCCACCTTTTATTTTTCTCGAACTCCGCAATAGCGGAGTCCGAGAAATATTGCAAGTGGTATTCTCTAGATCCACTACCTTTGGTGTGAGAATTGCGAGACTACAGCTGCTGTCACTGGCTTTGGCGAAGTTTCTAGTGTAAGGGACAAAGATTGCTCTGTCATTGATTTCTAATGGCGGCAAGCATTGACGGAAATAACGTGCCGCTGAACATTTTGGATATTTGGTGCTAAACCGAGGTTTGTCTCTCGATAAATTTGAGCAAAGACCATTTTCAGCTAAAACTTGTTTATATCTTAGGGGTATAAGATAGAGTATAAATGATTCCCCCCCCCCCAAATAATAATAATAATTTTCTCCTCATCAAAGCCTTTTTCGAGCTATAGTTTCTCGTTCAAATTCAAGACTGGCTTGGGCATGAGCGTCCTGCAAATATTGAGGAAATAAGATCTTTCACTTTCGGGCGCCTGGGACATCCAGAGCAAAGGCACGGAGGCAGATGCTCTTGAGGTGTTCTCATCTTTTTTGTACCATACAAAATGCCTAATGAATGAGGCCACTAAAAATGGCGCATGCAATTTTATCGAAAGTTGAAGTCCATCAGATATAAGATAAGAAAAGAAAAGTTTAACTGTGGTATAAATACCTATTCACCTAGTTTTAAGCAGGTCTGCTTCAAACGGATGTGTTGTCAGTCATTAGGATAATACTGGTCCGCAATATAGGCTGAAGAAGTACATTTAACGATGTTGCCTGTCAGATATCGCCTGTCGAACACACTCGTCGTGTCAAGTCTGCCAAGAAGAAAGGAAATGGCACTCACGTGACGTAACTGGCTTTATGAACTACTTGGATCAGTTCTTTAGGGAAGAAAAGTTTAAAACTTCACGCAAAGTAGCTTTCCAAATTTTAATCTGATTAGGAAGAGTTTTGCTTAAATTTAGTGTGCTGGCATAGCAGCTGGTCAACCAGTCTTGTAATCTAATCTAACATCTCCCTCTGTAAATCAAATAGGAAAACAAATGTGTGAAGAAAAAAAAGGGAAGGGATTAGCTCAGTGGTAGCGCGCTGGACTAGCAACGCGGAGATCACGGGTTCGAATCCAGCCGTGCTACCCTTAGATTTTTTCTTCCTAGGAGCCCCTACAGCTCACGTCTACGGAGGCAAGTGTTGTTGTAACGAGAGCAACACTGTACGGAAGGCCCTGGCAGGTGCACTGAGAAGGGCCTTGGGCGCAAATGACCACAGATGTTGAGACGCCTTAAATTAAACAAAACAAAAAAAAAAAAAAAATGTGTAATATTTGAATCATCTCATTACAGCTCTTTTCTAGTTCCAACTAGAATCACACTTTTGATGATCTAAACAATTTGAATTTCATTGAAAGACTGAATAGTTCTAAGTGCATGCTTTTTATCCTAGTTGAATATGTATTTTTTTTTTAAATTAATTTTAAAAGTTTTTCCCTAGGTGTGAATTGCTGGAAGAAAAATGTCTAGCTTTAGAATCCCGTTTGGAAACTCTACGTCAAGAAAAGGAAGAAGAGGCAAGATTGTATCAGAATTTAATAGAAGAAGTAAAGCTATCTTGTAAAGATCAAATAAGAGGACTGAAAACGCCTTCATTGCCATGACCGATGCCTTTATCCCTGCCGCCAGTGATATTACCACCAATTACTTTATAAATATATTTGATGTAAATTAGTTCTGTGTTTTTTAAAGAAAAAAAGAGATTACTATGTATATGCCCTTGTTTTAAATTCTTCCTGGGTATTACAACTGAAATTAGAAATCTTGTCTAAAAAAAGTAATTAACAGTTTCGAAAATAATATAAAAACGAAAATCTTATTTGTTTTGTTGATTGAAAACAACAAAATTTTCACTGTTTGTCTTTCTCAAGAACTTTTTTTGACAATATGTAGAAAATGAGTAATTTCTCAGCTGTTCAATACCAAGTTCAACCTTTTTCTTTTTTTTAGAATATAGCCAACTTAAATTACTTATTTCTCCTTTTAGATATTTTAAATATTAAAATAAACGTACTATTATATCAAAATGTTGCAATCAATTTTGTCAAATAGATTCTTCAACTCATGTCTTTCTCAAAAAATCATTAAAATTATTATTTTATGGCTTTAAATATTATTATAAATAGTTGGTAAAGATAATTTTCAGAATATGACTGCAAATTAATTTTTAATTAATAATTTGATTTTGTATGATGTTACTAATTCAACTTTTACCTAATATATATTATTAACAGGCCATTAAATAAACAAATATTAACAGTTTTTCACCTAAAGATATCATTTCATTGTAAATGTTGCTTTTATGCACTAAAGTTAACACTAATTTTTGAGTGTTGATATACAATTTTCCCATTATCTGTATGAAGTTAATTATATTTTATTTTTATTTTTGTTAAAGTTACATAGAACTGTTCTTATGATGCCATTAACATAATGATGTTTTGGCTCCCGTTTCTTCTTCCTACCTCGATATTCTATTTGTAATTTCTTCAAATTTGTTACTGATTTAAATAAATGGCATATAAGACTTATGAATATATGAGCCGACTGGGAGTTTAGTAGAAATAAAAGTTATAAGCCTGGGACAAAAGTGTATGGACTATTCAGGTATATTTGCAGTTAACAGGGAAATTTCAAGCATTTTCCAGGCGGAAATTTAGAAGATGAAATTAGATGCAGTTGAAAGATGTATTCAGTTAAAGAACTATCAGAATCAAGTGATTAGGAGCCTATCCTATAGATAGACCATCAAAGCACTAAGTTCAAATTCAGTTTGAAAATGGTATAGAAATGGTTTGGCAGCGCCCGCTCTAGCGTTTACGTCGCCCCGGACAAAAAGACAAATTGCCGCCCCTTAAGAATATATACATTACCGATCAGAAGTTTGGGATCAGTTAAGAAATTGGGCCTTGAACTACTTCACTATAGTCGATCGTGTCCAATTGATATTCTTAAAGTTGCTCTTAAATCTGCCACGACAAGTCCGCAATAGTTTCGTTCGCTGAAGTTGAATGACGGCAAATGAAAACCAAGATTTTTAATAAATCTATATGATTCTGGCTGAAGATTTTTATCGATGTAAAGCAGTTCACCTCTGAAGATATGCTAAGACTTGTGAAGCTTTTGGATGGTTCTGACATTCCTTTTAACTGGGTGGCTCTTGTGAGAGAAATGCTTTATTCTATAGGAGCGCAGGACATCTGGTAAGCGCAGCATGCGGTCGTGGTCTCTAATAACTTAAAAAATCTTTCTCTAAATCAATGAAGTACTTAACTCTTCATATAACATCCACTATAATTGATATGTCCCTTGGCTAATGTTAGTTCATACGTAAATATTAGGTGCAATATCATTAAAACCAAATTGATAACTCAAATTAGAGTAGCTAGAGTAATTAGTACAGGATTTTTTATAATGGAATAGCCCATTTATTTGATCCTAAAAGAGTTGCTTTACTTGTGCGGTGGGAAAAAATGATAATATTATGCACTTTATTTTGGAATGCCCTAATTATAAATGTTTGAGAAGGAGGTTGTTAAATAGTTCTTATGTTTGCTCACTTACTAGATATACAAAATAAAGAAAAGTTAAACCTCTTATTTTATTTTATCTCTGAGGCTTTGGAGTAAAGATATACATAGGTTTGTAAAGGTATTATTTGATATCTACGAGGAGATCCCTCAAACTCCTTCCCTAGAATAATTTGTATAAATGAATAAAGTCTATTTAAATCATTCTTACTATCTACTTTATTAATCAAGTATTTAGTATTATTTTATTACTTTGAAGATAAGCTTTAATGTGTTTCTTCTTGTGACGTTTGTATTTTTTGTTCAGCTTTCAGCAGAGGTCAATCTCTTGCTATAGAAAATGTATAATTTCTTTAGGCAATAAATAAATAAATAAATATTGAATGAAATTTCTCAAGAAATGTTTCAAGCAATTGGACCAGCCATTTCAAGAGATTTTGAAGCTGCTTTCAAAAATATATCAAATACAATATTCAATCAAATACCAACAAATGAAATTAGCCCGTAAATTTTATTGACAAGATTTAGATAAAAGTTCTTGAACTGTATGTTGGTAGTTACATATAAATGCTTATAAAAATAATGATTATATAGGATGGATTGCTATTTGAATCTATCCTTCAATAGTCTTAAAATTCTCATTTTAACATTGTATCTAAGTTATTACATACGATAATATTAAGAATCCCAGCCCTCTATAGCTTCTAGCTGAAAAACAAATGTAAAAAATCTGAACGCTCTCATGAAAGAAAGAAGGGAAAAATATCATATCAAGCATTATTCCAGAAAAATATCTTGGCAAATAATATGCCAAGAATTATCTTAATAGCTTGCGAAAGAAATATAATGTAGAGAAAAGATAAATAAATATTTGAATTTAATTAATATATATTCATATAATTAATATATTCATTTATTTCTAGTTTAAAAATGAAGTGAACGCTTCTTTTTTTTAATATAATGTCCATCTTCGTGATTTTTTTCAGTTTTTGTGATTTTCTCCATAAAAACACCGACGAATTTTATTAAATTTGGTATACTAACTAAAAGTTTGTCGATTACAATTCTGGAAACTTGAGTGAGTGTTCCATACCAAATTTTTTTTGTTTTCTAATTAATAAAGTAATTAAAATTAGTATATTTGTAGTTCTAAACATGGCCACCAGATAACAACACCTACTGAGAAATCAATTTTATGGTTATATAGTTTGTCACTAGGTGTCACTACTTCAAAGATTTTTTTTGGGAGTACATTAACCACATTAACGCATTTTAAAATTTTTACAACACAGGATGGCGCTGTGATCGGGTGGCGAAATTTGGAACTACAATTCTATATATCTAGAAGCTTATGCTTTCTAGCGGCAATTATTTGAACTACTACAAATTCTAGATTAAGTAAGTGCTGTTACCTAGCGGTGAATTCAGAAACTTTAATTTTATTCCTTTTTAAATATTTTTCTTTTTTTATTTAAACTAAAATATAAAAATTTGAATGTTTTTTGTTTGTTTTATAAGAATACAGTACTAATTTTTTAGTATAACTTCATCTACAACAATTACATTCTTAAAGGAGTTAGAAAAAAGAAAAATTTTATATTTGTTCCTTAGCTCTATTTTTTTGCCTTTTATTAATTATTTGTTAAAGGGGACTAATTGTGACAGTAAAATTAATTAAGTTATTTTCTCTCTTATTAAGTTACATGTATTCATTATATTTAATACCGATTTAAAATATTCTTCCAAATAATTGTGAAGGGTGTTCTATTCCGAGACTTAAATTGTCCTGCAAATTGCCATCACAAGCATTGATAGTGAGCTTGCTATCACACAATGCAATCTTATTTAGGTAAATAGTATAATCCTCACCTCCTTTATTTATCTCTAATACATGTCCACTAACCGTTTATTTGCGAAACCGTTTTTTTACCAGATTTCTTTTTCCTAAATCGCGACAGTAGACTAAATAAATTTAGGGATGTCAAATCTAGACTATGAGGGACTTTGTCAACAGAGGATCATTTTGATTAGGAACATAATTTTTTTTCTTGTTAACCTTTATTTGAATCTTATTATTCGCATTATTTGTTTGTCTCATAAGTTTTATTTTCGAGACTTCATCAGTCATCAGTTATTTTAGTGGTACTTTAGAGAAAAGCATATTGCTATTGTACCTTCAGAAAAATGTGGCAAATAGAAGTGATAAGAATTTATATGTATAGATAGTATTCAACGTTTAAAGAAAATCGTTGCAGCCAATTTCGAGAAAATCACGAAAAAGTGAAGAAAAAAAAAACATTCAGTAAATTCGCACTGTCGGATGGATTTTGCCGTCTGTGCAATCCAAAAAGTAAATTCGGGAAAGTTGAATTAATTAACTGGTTTTGTTCTTAATTTGTTTGCAAAGTTAAGCCTTTGCACTTCTATGGCTGGTTGTAGTGCTCGCTCTAGCGGTTTCGTCGCCCCAGACAAAAAGACAAATCGCTGCCCCTTCATATATATACACTACCGACAGAAGTTTGGGATCAGTAAAAAAATTTAGTTATTTACTGAAATTCTTTAAAGAAAAATATAGTTACATTGTAATAAGATTTTTCCAGTATGCATAATACCTCCCCCATTTAAATGGCACCTTTTAAAATAAATATTTTATGAACATTATATACCTCGAAGGTTACCTTTATAGGCCCGGAGCCCTTCTGCGGTTGCCCACGCTTCTATCAAGGAATGGATAGAAATCCAGCATCTGCGATGGTGGGAAAGAACTCCAGGGCAGAGGCAGGCTAAATTCTTTGTTAAGAGATTTACCTACATTCACCAGGGATCTACTGAGCCACAGCCGAAGACATATAAGGATAATAGTGGGTCTACTAACAGGGCATTGCAGGCGGCTGAATAGGCACATACACCATTTACTATTAGCAGACAACGCGTTATGCTTTCTGCAAGGCCGAGGAGGAAACCCCTGCACACGTCCTTTCTGGGTGTGCCGGCCTGGCGAGGACAAGGTTTCTTCAACTGGGGATAGCAATCCCAAAGCCACGAGCTTCATGACGGAGCCACTTTCAGCTTGATGGCGAAGCTGAGGGATGTCATACCCAGGGCATACACAATAGACCTCTCAATGAAGGTCGCAGTGGAATGAGACGTGGCCCTCCCCCTCCAATCTGACATAATATACACTTTGCCCTTTGAGAAACAATTTACCTCTTGGATTTGTTAGTAATTCACAGAGAATATCAAATTATTGATTCTGTTTATAGATTAGGACTTTGTATTGTTTGTCAACAAATCATTATTTACTTACTTTTTATTCTATTTTATTCAATTGGGATTAGTTCACTCCTTGAGCTTCACGGTTTACGAGTATATCTTTTTGCGTTTACGAGTATATCTTCACGGTTTACGAGTAAATCTTTTTGCAACGTTGATTTTTCGTCTTTTGAATAAATACAAAATGAGCAAAGTTAAAAACTGAGTGTTGCCAGCAGAAGTGCCATTTGAACATTACATAAAATAGGGAAATCAGAACAAAAAATAATAGCTAAGCTTAAAATTTCAAAAAAATGGTGTTCACCTTGCTATCAAACGGTTTAAAAAATATGGTGATCATGAAGTTTTACATCGCTCCGGGAGACCAACAACCACAGGTGAGGATAAGTTCATTATTTTATGAAGTAAAAGAAACAGACGACTCATAGCTCCAAAAATCAGAGGGGAAGTTATTAAAACAAGTTCAAGGGCAATTCTGTCTCAACTGTTCAAAGGCGACTTCGTCAAGCGAACTTAATACAAAGAGTTGCAACGCTGAAACCATTATTAAAGGGTGCAAACAAGAAGAAACGGGCTTGAAATACAAAGGCTTCACAGTGAAAGGTTGGAGGAACCTTTCAGCTCAGAAAAACTACTTCCATAATGCATAATACCCACCGTTATGCACAGAGAGGCTCGGTCATGGTTTGGGGATGTTTTTCAGGCTATGGAATAGGTGATCTCGTCCGTATTGACAGGATAATGAAACAAGAAAATTATAAAAGCCTTTTAGAAAATCACGTCTTACGTCTGTGGTCAGCGATTGATTGGGGAAAAAATCATTATGCAACAGGACAGTGACCCTAAACATACTTCTAAATTATGTAGACAATACCTTCAGGAAAAAGAAGATGAAAAATATTTGTCAATATGGTATGGCCCTCGCAATCCTCCGTCTTGAACCCAATCGAACTTTTGTGGAATGAGCTAGATGGAAAAGTTCGTATCAAGTGCCCTAATTCTCCAAATGATCTGTGGCAGATACTGTACAGTGTGTGGAGTAATATTGAATTCGAAACAATCAATAAATTGATTGAGAGAATGCCTAGAATTATAAGAGAAGTAATTAAGCGGAGAGGTGGTCCCTTTGATTAAAAAGCCGTTTAGTCGAAATTTATTTTTGGGAAAGATTTACACTTTGTAATGAATTTGTTATCGCTTATATTATTGTATAAAGATTAAATATAACATTTTTGAATTACTGACATTTTATTTCATTCATAACAAATCATTAAATTAACAAAAATAAATATAATGCATTTTTATTCTAGGTGGTCCCAAACTTTTTACCAGCAGTGTATATATTTTTTTAAGCAGGTCTATACATGTACAAACACAAGCTGAAGCAGCACTCTGTTTGCGCGCTAATGCTATACTGTTCAGAGAGTATATGCTTGTTCAAACAAGTTCAAGCATCGTCCTTTACAAATTCTGCGATAATTTTTTAATAATAAAGTAAATATTTTTAGCTTTCAGACATAAACAATATAAATATGCTACGCACTATAAATTTTTAGCGAAAAAATCTATTAGTGAAATTTGAATATTTAACACAAAAATATTTTTCCCACACTTACAGCCAAATGGCGCCCCGGACAAATGTCCTGGTTGCCCGCTCCTAGAGTGGGCTCTGGCTTTGGCAAACTTAATGACCTGAACAGAGATAATAAATTATGTTTCTTTTGATACTAGGGGGGTCTGTTGACACAGAATAGGATAGTCTAAAACTTTTCTAGTCAACTAAGACAAAAAAGATCGAGGCGTGGATCAGCCTGAGCAAAAATAAACTCGCAGAAGGTTTTCTCGTGAGGCTTTTCAGCATAGGAGCACCTGTGGAAAAAGGCCTGGAACGAAAAACACTTGCAGCTTCTATGGGGCGATGGAGTTGTTTCCACTAACCCTCCTGCTCTATAAAATCTTTCCGCATCTTAAAATTTCTTGGAGAAATTGACTTGGGAAAGGGGTCTAAACATCCTACCATCAATATGGGCACAATAAATCTTTTAAGATTACAAAGCATTATACATCAAAAAAGATTGTAATACTTACAGTAAAAAGTATATTAAATAATGAAAATAAAATAAAGTGAAAACAATTAATTTTAAATAGTACAATTAAAAAATATATAAAAGTGAAGTAATGCCTATTTTTACAGGCGGACTCTAGCTTTCAGGGTCGTGGAAGAGGTGGATAATAAAATGTTTACTATATTTATTGATATTATTACTCAATTAAAATCCAAGATTACGACTGGAAATCGAACCCAGTTCCACAATACACTTCAGCTTTGCAGTCGACGAAAAAAAATATAAATAAAAAAGTAAGAGAAAGTAATAATTTTTTCATACTAGTATGAAAGTGTTTGGCCCCGATGCCAACCATCTAGTTGGCAGGGGCCAAAGAAGAAAGTTTGTAAACTTCAGAAAAAGTTATTTATCGACGTTTCGGAAACAGATCATGTTTATAGGATTGAGAATAGGAGAAATCCACGTATATGCATTGGACAGAAATTCTGGAGGTAGAAAACCGGTGGTGTACCCAGTTTACGTTGGATGTGTAATTTAGAAGAGGATCTGAAGCAATTAAATATAGAGCAGTGGACAAGAAAGGAGGCAGATTAGTCCGAGTATTGACGAGGCCAAGATCTCACATGGGTCTAGTTTAGTTGAGTTATATATTTCTAAATTATACTTAGTTTATATAACAAAGGTATTTCCTTGTTCAAATAATGATTTGTATTATTTTCTTTAATTTTCAATACATTCTTGGAATGCAATTTAATTAATTTTTAAATAAAAATTAATTAGATAATATGACAATTGAGTCAAATAATAAAGTAAATTTGTGTTATCTTCAAGTGCTATAGTAGTATCATTCCTGATTTAGGTTATTAACCTATGATTTAAGATAATTGATTTTATTTTTCATAGGTGTCATGACGCTTTTTATGCCATAACATTAAACTAAATAATATTAAAAAAATATTTTCCTAATTATTGTCTCAGCTTCGACGATTATCGCTATATTAGGCATTTAAATTTTTTTTTTTTTGGTGCGTCAACATCTGTGGTGATAGCCATCCAAGCAATCTCTGTGTACAGCACTCTGAACTCTATAGAAAGAGAAAATCTAAAGGCAGCGCTCCCTGGGTTCGAATCCGGGAACTTCACGAGCAGTCCAGCATGTTTCCTCTGTGCTAATCCCTTCTCTGCTATATTCCCTGCGACGTAAAAGATTGTGAGTGGCATAAGTGTTTGTAAATTGAAGTAATTATCTGTTAAGTGTGAATGAGGTTGTGTGCTTTTGCAGCTAGAATTTGCTTGTAAGTACTACTTCAACTAGTTTCCACATATCAAATATTTCTGCAGGCCCTTTGTGTATTGCGTGAGATACTAAGTTCTGCTTGCTTTTCTTTATACAAAAATGCAGTTCATATTCACATCTCTAAGAGCATTGTTGTATTCGATGAAAAAGAATTAAATACGTGATGTAAGCTCTGATGATCTTTTTTAATGGGACTTCTTATATTAAATCTTCCCCGAAAAGCATTCTTCCATAATGTGCTGAACTATTAATATTAAAAATTGGCGTTGGATTTTTTTCCCTAGCAGTAACAGTGAATCTATTATTCTCGTATATCCTGTAGCCAGCTTTGGGAGAATTACTTACTATAACAGTTTTAAGTAAGTACTCCTTTAATGCCTAGGAAATGACTCATATTAACTGATACACTAAGACCTTAGTAGTTCAATTGTTTATCTCTACACAACCATATTCCCTTCTACTTCTGCAAAATCAGATTCTTTTTCTTAATTCCCATAAAGGATTCCACAAATTGTAATTTCACAGGTACCACTTAATGATTATATTTTTCTATTTTGCGTTTCTGAATAGTAATCGATATAAATATCGATAAAAATATTTTCCAAACTGGAATTGCGCTTAGGAAATCGATGTAATTAAGAAGCTTACTCGTGGAATTATATCAATTCTTTCAATTCTACCGATACTAATCCATTCTGCTTTAATATGAGAAACCCCACTTATAATTTTACTAAGAATAGGCAATATATATATATATATATGTATGTGTAATATTGGGTTTGATTAATTATTGTTGCCAACCTATCCTCTAGAAATTTATGCTCAGAGAGATATACAATTTGAAAATTATATATTTGCTAAAACTATTATATTTGCTATGAAATCTTTTCAAACGGCAAAAGTGCATAGCAACCATATTTGCGTCGAACAGTGACAGGCGATTATCTCAGTAACCTCTGTATAATTACAAAAGAAATATAGAATAAAAGAATTAGTCGTATGACTTAAAGCACCACCTATTTGTTGGTGGTTACACATACCTATATAATTATTAACAATCATTATTATAAGATAAAATATAAAAAATATTAAGGCTGGATATAATTAGACATTATTATTATTAATTTGTTATATTTGTTTTGTGTTAAGTAACTGATAGTGAGACCTTGTACTTAAAAAAAAAGAAAAGCTGGTTATGCAATTGACCCTTTTCTGCCATTCATTTTTCACTCGTACATGATAATGTACTAGAATTTCATAAAACACAAAGAATTTTTAGTTATTGAAATAAATAAAAATAGAGTGTTGACTTAAAAGATTAAAAATCTAAAATTTTTCAACCTTAATTAAAAAAATTTTTGGAATAAATAAAGTTTTTCTCATTGTAAAAAATTAGTGAACCAAAAACAAAGAATACACTTTAAAAGACTAATTAAAAATAAGTTAGTTGGTTGTGATAAAATTAGTGGGGGGGATACAAAAAAAAAAAAATTAAAAACTGCGATAATACTCAGTGACATAAATTGAGGTTGCCCATTCAACTGTCAAAATTCTTGCCGGTAAAATGAAATTTTTATTTGCTATATTTATTGTATGCTTGTTAACAATATGTTCATTTGGAAGTATTTTTGATCCTGACAATGATCCAATGTGCATTCCCGCTGGTGAAAAGGTAAATACTTTTTGTAATTATGTACTAATTTTTGTTTAAAAAAAAAATCGAATCTGTTTATTTACTGCAACGAATCATTTTAAATAGGAATCATTGTGAAGAGAAAGTAAACTATAATTTAGGCTAATTTTAAAAAAGAAAACCTGGTGAGAAATACATAATGTCTTATTGCTAATTATTTCAACTCTATTTGACAAATTGTTTATAAACTTAGAATTTTCGCTAAATGCCTAAACTTTTAAATTAGAAGTGACGGGATCGTATAGTATATTTGCTGGACTTGCTGGTACTTAGGATAGAGGAGCTATCAGAATGTGGCTTGTAGAACACCATATACATATCTATCAATCTCCCAAAAAAAAAACCGACACTCAGAGGTAAGACGTCAGAAAGCCTATCTAAGAACCAATGAAAATTAATTTCTCCGGAAACAGTGAAAATTGAAGTCGGTTTTCGACAAAATCTCAAGAGACTGTATACAAAAGACGCACTGGATATTGAACCAATTTTTTTCAACCCAGAAGAATTTCAGTCATTCATTTAATATACCTTAACATTTTTATCGAGTCTATATTAAACCGTATGACACATTTTAGTTGAAAATTGTGCATGACAATTTATTGAAAATGAAATGACATTTTAGATAACAGTTTAACATTGCAGAACCTTCTAAACTTAATTTTTCCAGAAAATGTTTTCAAGTATATGAAGTGTATTACTGTCTATCATCCACCTATCAGAGACACAATAATAAGAGAATATATTCTCACTGTATCAGAGGTTGTCCTAAAAACACTCATGTAAAATTAATCCACTGGAGGTGACCCTGACTGATCAAGACGGTTAGCATACACGAATAGAGGTGGCACTAAAAACAGTCGTTCAATTGTTGGCAAATACCACTGTTAAAGCCGTTATCTAAGCAAAGTACGCTTGAAGTACTCGCTGTTAGTGTATAAAAACAGTCTTGAGAAAGCTCTTTGAATAGGTGGATACCGCTAGCTAATCACAAACTCTTGCCGAGCAGCTGCTCAAGATTGGTAATATTTGTGGCAAGATTCTTTAAAGATTCTACTATTCTTGTTAACCGACAAGAGCTGCTTCCTTATGGTTTGCCTTTTCTTGCAACTTTGCTTCTTTTTTTTTGTTGTCCACTGAGTTGGCTGGATCTGCTTTGGTATACTAGACTGCCTAACTGACTTTGACCAGTCAAGCGATCGGCCTCGAACCTGGGATTTCCTCGTGACAGTCCTACCACTAAGCTAATCCCTTCCCTACTCCAATATGTGTCCTAGTATGGGAAGTTTAAAGAAAATTGTTTCGAGAAAAGCGAAATATTAAGTTATAGCTCTCTAGATTTTTAGTTTTTGAGATTTATGCCTTTTATTTGAATTATTTTTTTTGGATATATTAATTTCGAAAGGTCTGGGAAAGAAGTGACTTTAGTATCTCTTTAAAGTGTCTTTCATTATAATCGCTTAATTGGAAGATGAAGTGAATTTCCCTGAAAGGTTTTTCACGATTTACAAGTAAACAAAACCAGGGTTTTTTTTTCCTAACTCATTCATATAAAGGCCCATTATTTTTTGTTTGACAAAAATTGCTTTTAAGGGAAGAGTTTATATGTCACCCTTATTTCACGAATATATTTCAGGGTTGTGAAGTTTCCTCATTCTGCAATATATTGTAGGCAACTAAACATTAGTAACAATGAGAAATTTAAAAAAAAAAATTGCACTAAAACCGGCAGTCCACTGAGACGGTGCCAATGACCATAGATATTGACACGCCTTAAATTAGAAAAAAAAAATTGCATAATAGAAAGTCAAAGGTTTCACACCAATTTTTTCTAGTTTAATTTACATTAATTACAAGATTTTAATAAGTAACTAAATAATTTCAATTGAATATTACAATATTTCCCGTTAAAGAAGGAATTAAATGTCAACATTGTTCGACACTAGTTCACTAGACTGAATTAATAGTGAAGTTTAGAAATCTAGTTAACTGTGGAAACAGAACAATTATTGGCCAATTGGTAGAGTAGTATTTAATAATGCAAACTGTTGCTGATATGTTCTCCACATAGCCAGAGCTCATTTTCCACTTATAAAAGGTTAATATGTATTCATCAAATCAAGAAGGAGGAATATTGTAATTATCGAACATAATGAATGAGTTATAAAATGATGATTAACTGTAGATAAATAAATAAATAACAGTAGCTAAGATAGTAGTTTAAAGTAATGAAAAGTATTATTTAAGACAAGTTTTGTATAAATTGTTTAAATAAATTTGTTATGTTTCAGTGTGCAATGAAAGAATTTGAATGCTGCCAACCTTGTGAATGTGATTGGGTGCAGGATAGTTGTAGATCCTGTTAAGTAGTTCATTTTTAAAATTATGTTTCTAATTTTTTTCTAACTAACTTTGCATATGAAAGAATTCAGTAATCTTAATATGTTGTTAATATTTTGAATAAATTGCAAATAAAGACAGTCCTTAGAAAAATATATGTATTTTGTTTCCTTTTCCCGTTATTTATTTTGGAAATATTAATTATTTTAATTATAGATTATTTAGTTTAGCCAAAGACATTGTGGTGCTGAGACAAAAAAAGAAATAATACCGTAATATAATGGAAGAAACAAAATCTTGAATCCGCTCCTAAAAATCATAGGCAGTTCTTGCTCCATAGATTATGGCAACTAGTCATTGTCTGTTGACTAAAAGAAAAATAATCATTTCAAAAATAATCTAACATCTAAAAAGATAGGTAACAGTAAACAAGCTTCGCAAGAGAAGGGATTAGCTCAGTGGTAGCGCGCTGGACTAGTAACCTCCTGGGTTCGAATACAGCTTGCTGTTCTTTCATTTACTATTCCTAGGAGCTTTTACAGCTCATTGTCCGGTGGTGGGCAGCAGAGAACACTGCTCGGACTGACAGTACATTGAGAAGGCTCCAGGGGCACAATAGATCTTTCAGGTCGCAGTACATAACCCCTTAAAAAAAAAATTCGCAGATGCATAGCATTAGAGTTCCATGACACGCGCTTTGGAAAATTCCTGAAATAGGGCATGGTTAGCATTATATTAAATGTTTGCTTAATACTGTAAAAGTGAATATGACAAAAAGAAATGTTACTACACAGAGGAAGTACTTGTTCGGGTTAGCACATAAGTTTGTCCACCTCATCCAGCATCATATTAATTTGCTACCACTTACTATTTTGCCAGATTAACTAACTTCTAAATAGGTGATTATTATGAAAGAATTATTAAAACCGAACCGAATTTTTTATTAGTTTTTCAAAAAGCTCAGGCAACAATGAAGTAAATAGCCTCTAGCTTATTAAAATATTATGAAGCTTTTTTCATACAATATTATTTAGACTTCATATCTATGAGTTATGCATTCATTTTTATAAAAATAATATTCAAGAGGGAAAACAAAGCTGCTGCCACGTAGCGACAGTTTTTGAAACTATTCCGAACATATTAAAAATAGTGTTGTGAATATCTTCTTGCCTCCAAATTGCATAAATGATATTAATAGTCAACATTTGTGTCCATAAAAATTATAATTTTTTTATTCATACCAGCTCCAAATTGTTGAACACTTGCATAAACTGATATTTATTCATCTAATCCACATTATTTACCTTCCACTATCCAAAATAAATCGAATAAACTTAGATTGCAAACGTTTATTTTCAAACAGTGTTAAAAAAATAAACTATTAAATGAGTTATGACCTTTTAGATGTGTTTTATACATATACTAATTTTTTGGCTGCATAACTTAAGTTCTTATAATAAAGTTATAGTTATTAAACTGACTATAACTTGACTCTACTTTGACTTTGACTTTTCATCTACTGCCTAAAATAATTTGAGAACCTAAGCAAGAGGCATACATTTTTTTTGTACAGTGAAATATAATAGTGTTACAGTCGAATTAAATACTATATATGTGATTAATTGTTTGAGTCGGATGACCAATACTAAGAATGTACAAGTTATTTTGATAAAACTGAATTTAATTTACATTATTCAGGGATGACACTTTAGTATGTAAGTTCCAATAAGTTTCAAATAGTTGCACTTTCTCGCTTAGAATTTGTGGTTTTGGACATTTATCTTCGATTTTTCATTTTAGTATACAACTTTTCGAATTTTATAAGACGCCTGCAAAAAAAACAAACCCAGAAAGTTCTGGAGCTTAATTCCAAAGAATCCTAACTGAGAGCTAAGCTAACTGTGGATTTTCTTATTTTTAATATCTTCCTAGTTAAAAGTTTGCAGGGTAAAAGATTGAGATTGATCTTCAGTGCCACTCAGCCCAGCAATGTTCGCCTATTTGATAAACCTGGACCCTCAAACTTTAGGCGATCTTCTTCATTTCACAGGCATTTTTCTCGGGCGTCTGCTTCGTCTAGAACGAATAATATTTGTTCCAAACTTTGTCCTGTCATTCAAAAGTTCTCATATGGCCATTCAGTGCTAATATTTAAGAATTTGATAGTTGCTGTAATAGACCTGTATTATCAGTTTCTTCTTTGTGGTCTATTCAACAGTTTACTCTATATTTACATTCATTGTCAAGACATATTATGCACAATTAGCATAAATTTAAGGAGATAAGTGAAACTATATGACAATTAGATCATATTTGTTTTTGCATTAATAAGTTAATGGTTTTTTATTATTAAATAGAGGTCAGCTGAAAGTATAACAAAGGTATATCTAATCAAAGGCCTTTAATGATAAGAAATTATCATCTTTGAAGTATGTACATTATAACGGAAAGTAGTTGAAAATATTGAGTAATTTAAAAAAAAAAAAAAAAATTGTAAAAATGAAACTATTTGCGGTCCTAGTTTTTTTATGGTTGGGTTCTGTCTATCAATAAATTACAATGTCATTCCTTATGAATGTATTCCTGGTAAAGTATAATACTACTGGCTTTTATTTGACAAATGGAGTTTTATTTCTAAACTTATGCTGAAAAGC